>BQNB010108377.1:0-22963 GCA_026074375.1 Tanacetum coccineum
TGGTTCAATGCAAACTATATTACACACTAATTAATGGTCCACTAGCAAGCACTGCAGTTGGAGGGAAAGGATGCAAAACACTCATACTAGTCTCAAACTCATCAAACAATGCAAACATAAGTTTCCTTTCATGAAAATATCCGCATACTGATATCATGAAATAACATGCAAAACTCGAAATTTAATTTCCGCCCCATTTTTGGGTCGAAGTCCTTCATATGGCCACCTACATCTTGAACATTTTACCTTCCACCACTATCAATAATGACACACCTCATTTTCGATTTTATAGCATCAAACCTAGCTACACATCATTGCACGTTTTTTGGTGCTTGTGCTATGCTCACCTTGACACCAATCACAAATTTAGGCCCCGGTCCACACCTTGTATATTTCTATGTTACCCATCCAATCACAGCGGTTTTCGTTGCTTAAACCTATCTACAAACAAAATCATCATTTCCCGCAACATCACGTTTGATGAAACTATCTTTCCTTGGGGATTCGTGTAACATTCCGTATTTTCAGGTCATTTACGACGTCATCTATTTCAATAATTATTTTTTTTCGTACGCGTTTACTTTTAATTCTCATTATATAGTAAAATCGCGTAAACTAAAAATCAACAATTAACGTAAACGGACACCAAACGAATTAAAGTTTTTATCAAGCAATCAATATATTATTTTTACAAAAGTAATAATCAACTTTTTATATTTTATTTTTATTGGTTGCGTAAAGTGATTACGTTTCGCAATAAAATACGTTTAGGCATACCCGGAACCACCAAAACTTCTCTACGCTTTAACAAATACCCACTTTTATACCCAATACATAAAAGTTACAAAAAATATATCATATATATCATACATATGCCGAAATTGTTGCAATTTATACAAAGATATATGAGAAAAATCTTTCAAGTTGGTTTTGTACTTCACTTGCATTAAACATAGCCATACTTTGTTTCCATGACCATTTTTTTCTTCCTTAAGACCATGAACATGTTTCCATGACTAACTATTGCAATCTTTTGACCAAGGACTTACCATATATACTAGTATACATGCAAGACAATTCATATCACAAAACACTTAGCTAAAAATCAACCAAAAACCCCCTCCCTCCTCCCTTTTAGCCACGGCATGAAACACCCCATATAATAAAACCATAAAATTTTTATACAACCTAAACACACATACACACATCATTCCTAAGATATTCTAAGATGTTTCAAAGTATTGGTTAACCATTTTCAAGTATTAATCAAGAAAAGGAAGGTTAGGGTTTATTTGGAAAAGTTAGGGTTTCATATTGTGCAAGCTTGGGTTTAAAGGCTAAACAAGGGTTTAGCACCTATTTTTCATCATCATCATTCATCATAAGGTCTTCTATAAACCTTTATACTTTCATTTTATGAGTTTTTATGTATATGATGTGCTATGTAGTAAAATCACCATTTAGGATATGTTTAACATTTTAAAAGTGGATTTTCTTGTAAACATGATTTATGGATTTGTACACATGTTATATGGATGGTATATTGAGTTTACAAAATGGTTGTAAGACTTGTACACACTTGGCTTATGTATAAAAATGATTATGGATAAACTAGTAAATTAGGGTTTACTTAATGAAGTTATGATTTTTAAGTGTTATTATGGACTTGTTAATCTTGTTACCTTGGACATTTGGTCAAAGGATGAACTAATGGACTATATTATATGTATCACATATAATACTTATGACATATGAGACTTGTGGTAAGTTACAAAAGTAAAAGTACATAAAATAAGCTTTAAATAAAAGTATAAGTATGGATTCTTAAGGGGCTGTTTATAATTCAAATTTCAAACAGTGGATTTGACATTATATAAAAATAATACGTCTCATGACGATTCCAAAAAGATAAGAAACTCGAAAAACGGATTAATAACGAAAAAGATACGGTAAAAACAAGTTATACGTTAATAAACGGAGTCGTAAAAGAATTTTTATAAAAACTTTTTATAAAAATTATTCAAACAGCAAGTTTGGCATTTTTAACAAATTATACATATTTTTAGGATTCCAAAATGATAAGAATCGTAATTTTTCAATTAATAACGAACGAGTTATGAATTTCGCGAGTTTACGACAATTAATACTTTTATAAAACTATTTTTATAAAAGTTACTATTCATGACAGAAACTTTTATTTTTGTAAACCTCATAAATATATAGAACTTTCAATTACGAGAACGTGCTCGAAAGAATCGCTAAAAACGAAGCAATAACGAATAAGATACGACATTTACGAGTTTTCGACAACTAAAACGATAAAAATAAACTTAGGGTCTGTTGTGAACAGTAAAAATTACTGTTCACCAGTAAGTTCCAAATTTTGAAAATGTCAAATATTGATAACTCGTCTTAATACGAAAGCGTGGGCACAAGAAACGTCAAAATCGGGCTTAAAACGCGAAAGTTATGTCGTTTTTACTAAAGAGGCAATTATAAACGTTTTTACTTTATAAATACGATTTCACTAAAACGATTAGATGGTGATGTAGCTATATAGAATTATATGTGGTTTTAGTTAATCAAAGTGCTATATTACTAGGGAGTTTCATAATGAGGCCTCTTCGGGGTGGCGTATCGATGAGTTGTTGGATTTACGATTTAAAGTGTCCTAGCTCCTCATACGTCACTACACGACCTCTTAATTATGATAGCCCGAATGATAGTATGATGTAACTAAAAGGATTATATATGGTAGTTGTTAGTTCAAGTACTTGAGTACTCATACGACCTATATTAACTAGGTTGCATTCGGGCGTTAGCGTGACGCGTTTTCATTAGGGATATTTCATTATCGATTTACTCACTCGAGGTGAGTTTATAGCCCCACGTTTTACTGATTTTACTTATGTTTTTGGGGTGAGAACATGCTTGTTACAAATTTATGATTGGTTTGAATTCATTACCTGTGCATTTGAAATTCGTTTTACAAATTGGATATATTGCTTGTTTACGTTATTTTCGAAAACAAGGACATTTCTTAACTGTTACCCCGAATGATTACGGATTAGCTTAAGTGGATTGAACTGTTAATTACCTGGAGGGTAAGCGCGAGTGTTATGAAATAGATCTATTGGGGGTTGACTACTCCCGTTCGGGTGATTAGCTATCACTAGTTCGAGATCGAACTAACGAACGTTATAACATTGTCGGAGTAAAATATGATATACTGATGAATCTGAATCCTTACGGTGCCTTGAATAAAGTGGCATACTTATATGAGTCTACGTAGCGGTTCCATAACTTAGAGTAATCGTAATCATTGTTTTATACTCATATGAATATTTACGTTGCCTTGAATAAAGTGGCAAATCAAACTTGGAAACATTTTGGGATATTGTGCTCATTACAATATATACTTGGAAACAATTTGGGATTATATATATTTTAAGGAAACCTATATATGTAGGTTTATGCGTTGCAAGTCTTGTATGTGTGAAACTTGGAACATAGTAAACCTATATATATATATATATAGTTTTTGGGATTTACAGTTATTTGTACAAAAACCTATGAACTCACCAACTTTAATGTTGATACTTTTAAGCATGTTTTTCTCAGGTGAATTAGATGTTTGGCCTATATGATGTGCATTGGAGTCTAAACAATACAAGAATACTTTTCAAACGACACTTAGAGGTCGTTCTCTCATGACTTGTGCAATGGTATTATGAAGTAACGCTCCCGGAAACATATTCCGCTGCGACCCAATTTTGGGGGTGTTACAAAAGGGGACAGTAGAAGTCCAGGGTGAGCTAGGGCTCGAACCCTAGACCTCAACACTATCAACCCTCTTTAACCCACACACCTCTACCGCTGTGCTACAATAGCTCATCCGGTAGAGGTTTACACAATCAAATACTTAAGGGCTCTTTGGCCCAATAAGCCCATAAGTTGTTTGGGCTTATTTCATAGCTTATTCGATAAGCTGTGCGACCTAGCTTATTTTTCATAGGAACCTGCCAACTTAAGCTATTTTCTGTATTTTTTCTAGATTTTTTTATAAAAGTTTTGTATTTTTTATAATTTATTTTCATTAAAAACTTTAAAAAAATCATAAAAAATAAAATATAAGTCAGAAAAATATAAATCTTTTTTTTAAATTTTCTTTTATTAATTAGGATCTAGGAAAAATAAATTTGCATTTGTAGGGTCGTTTTTGCTAAGTTTCACTTTTTAAAGAACGGAATTTGTTTCTGTTTTTGTTTTGACTCGTTTTTTGTCTTAACTAACTCCGTTTTCGATCTAGTTTTTTTTAAACTTCGTTTTTTGTCACTTAGAACCCATTTAAAGTAAAAAATTCACTTTAGGGTTAAAATTGTGTAATTTAAGTTTTTGACCCTTGTTTTTCGTACCCGTTTTAGTTTTAAATCATTTTAGCTTTCATTTTTAGGTTTTCTTTAATCATTTTTGCATATTTAATTGTAATAATAGAAAAACCAATCATAATTTTGTCATATTCAAACATCGATTATCAATTCGTCATTCGCTTTTCCATTGCACACCTCGTTGGGACATAACGACCCGGGAAATCAAACTTTCGAACACATATATATTTTATTTTGTGAATTTTGACTTCTTGCCTTGGTCAAAGGCAATTGGTTAGGATTTGCCTATATATCGCGGAACGCTAGATCACGGAATAAATCAAGCACAAGTTGCTACCTTCAACGTACCCGTTGAAGAACGAAGAAACAAGAAGAACGAAACACCACAAAGTATAACCGAACGATTATATTGTATTACCACAAAACCTCGATCGGTTACAGGAAAGAATAGAAGATGCGTATGTATTGAGCATCACCCCCTCACCTCCTTTTATAGGGTGAGGGGGTGGATGCCCTAGTCTACACCGACTAGGAATGGGCTTTGGTTCCAGCCCACTCAAACAAACATATAAAGAAAAAGACACTTAGCTACCTTCTACTTATCGTATATATTAACTAGACTCGACACTAATACTAACAATTTCCACCTTAGTGACTAGACTAGTTAATCCCGACACCAAGTATCTTCATGCAATACTTGAACTTCGGACCTGGAACCACCTTTGTAAACGCGTCAGCTGCATTATCCTTCGTGCCTATCTTCGCCACTTCAATCTCTTTAGATTCCACGATCTCCCTGATGAAGTGATACCTCACGTTGATATGCTTCGTCCTCTCATGAAACATTGCATTTCTTGAGAGATGAATTGCACTTTGATTATCACAATTCACAACCACTGACCTTAGGTTTACTCCCAGCTCGATTAGTAGTCCTTTAAGCCAAATGCTTTCCTTAACAGCTTCCGTAAGCGCCATATACTCCGCCTCTGTAGTAGATAATGCAACAACATGCTGCAGAGTTGCTTTCCAACTCACAACACAGCCATGTACCATAAACACGTACCCGGTTATCGACCTACCCTTGTCAGGGTCTTTGGCATAATCTGCATCCACAAAACCGTCAACATCCACGTGCTTCCCTTGATCTCTACCATACACTAGACCTACATCAGCAGTGCCCTTCAAGTACTTCAAAATCCACTTCACTGCCTCCCAATAGTTTTTACCTGGATTCGCCAAATACCTGCTCACAATGCTAACAGCATACGCAATATCCGGTATAGTACACACCATCAAGTACATTAAACTACCTACAACATTCGCATATGGGACCTTACTCATTCTTTCCACATCCAAGTCATTCGACTGACAATCCTTCAAAGATACCTTGAAGTGTGCTCCCAATGGCGCAGAGACCGACTTGCCATTATTCATTCTGTAATTATTCAGAATTTTATGCACGTATCCCGACTGAGACACCTTCAGGGTTCGGTTACCCCTATCACTGACAATCTCCATACCAAGTATCTTCCTACATGGACCCAGTTCCTTCATATCAAACTCTTTACGCAGTAGTCCCTTGGTATATTCGATCTCAGACTTGATTTTACAAGCAATTAACATATCATCTATATACAGTAATAGATATATGTACATAACTGTTGCAAACTCCTTGAAGTAAACACAACTATCATAGTTGCTGCGGCTAAACCTATTGCTGATCATATACACATCAAACAGTTTGTACCACTACCTTGGGGACTGTTTAAGACCATAACGAGATTTCTTCAACAAACATACCTTGTTGCCTATTCCTTCTTCAAAACCTGGTGGCTGCCTCATATAAATGGTTTCCTTAAGATTACCACGCAAAAACGTTGTCTTCACATCAAGTTGTTCCAACTCGTAATCTTCACAAGCAGTCAATGAAAGAATCACCCTAATAGATGTATGTCGAACCACAGGTAAAAATACCACATTGTAGTCAATCCCTGCTCGCTGTGTAAACCCTTGAGTTACCAGCCTTGCTTTGTACCTTGGTTTCTGAACGCCTTTAATCCCTTCTTTAATCTTATACAACCACTTGCAGCTTACCAGCTTCTGACCAGGTGGTTGATCGACCAGCTCCCAAGTATGGTTCTTCTTTAAAGAACTCACCTTTTCCTTCATAGCACGAACCCACTCATCCTTTTCAGATGAATTAATCGCCTCCTAGAATGTGATAGGTTCATGTGTATCTTTTTCCTCAGCAATAGCAAATGTATAGGCCGCCATATCATCTTGTTTCCCAAACCTTGTGGGTCTAGACAATGATACATTACCTTCATCCCTATACCTTACAGGTATAGCAGTTGTTCTCTTTGCTCTATCACACACCGGAACATAGTTGTCCAGATTCTGTTGTTGAGGTCCTTCATCTTGCTCCTCATCTTTATTCCCTGGATTTTCCTCAGTATGAGGATCCACCGTTGGTTCGACCCTACTGCCTTGAAGTTCCACCTCAAACTCAACTTCCTTCTTAGAATATGCAGCACCAGTACCCTTGAGAGTATCCTTATACACAAGGCTCTCATTAAACACCACATCCATGCTTATGATTATCTTTGGTTTGATATCATCTAACCTCCATAATCTGTATCCCTTCACACCATCAGGATAACCCAGGAATATGCATTTATAGCTCTAGGCTTGAGCTTCCTTTGATTGACATGTGGATAAGCAACGCAACCAAATATCCTTAATATCTCGTAATTCGTCGGATGTCTTGACCATAAATCTATAGGTGTCTTCTTCTTCAATGCCGTAGATGGAGACCTATTGATCAGATATTCTGCCGTCACCGTTGCTTCAGCCCAGAACGAATCTGACAAACCAGACTGAATCAGTAAATACCTAACCTTGTTTAAAAGCGTCATATTCATTCGTTCAGCTAGACCATTCTGTTGCGGAGTTCCTGCAACTGTCAAATGTATTGCTACCCCGCTCTCCTTGCACAAGTTATTAAATTCCTGATTACAAAACTCCAAACCATTATCCGTTTGTAGTTTCTTTAGTTTTCTACCATTCTGGTTTTCCACCAACTGCTTCCACTCCTTGAACTTGCTGAACGCCTCATTCTTGTGTCTAAGAAAATGAACCCTAACCCTCCTCGAATAATCATCAACAATCGATAAGAAGTATCAGCAACCACTCATCGATTCCACCCGAGAAGGACCCTAGAGATCCGTATGGACATAGTCTATAACTCCCTCTGTCGTGTGCTGACCTCGACCAAAACTCACCCTGATCGATTTTCCAAGAACATAATTTTCACAGAATTCAAGCTTACCTAGACCTTTATTCCCTAGCACATCTCTTCTTTCTAGTTCATGCAAGCCTGCCTCACTAATGTGACCCAGGCATTTATGCCACACCTGTGCAAGACTCTTATTTTCTTGTATACCAACACTAGCTTCACCTGATTCAGCCCAGCCATCCAAGGAGTACACACAAGTTCCCTTCATAGTTCCTGACAAAACCATTAAAGAAACCTTGATCACCTTAACTCTTCCATTCTGCAACTTTACGGTATATCCTTCTCGATCTAGAGTATCCAAAGATATCAAATTTCTTTTTAACTTGGGACATTCTCAAGCACAAAAACTTAAACCATCTTTCATTTGTACTCTCACCTTCCATGTCCCCCTGATGGCACATGCTCTATTATCACCGAGCAAAACTACCACAATTGAACTCCTTAAAATCAAACAAGAAGTCCCTCTTAGGCATCATGTGAAAGGATCCACCAAAGTCTATGATCCACTCTAAGAACCTTTCCTCACTCACCGCCATCAACAAGTCACCATTGTCATAACCCTCAGAATTCATACCAGAACCTTATCCCAGATTCTTCTTGACAAAGCCAATTGATTTCTTGTTCCTTTTTGGACAGTCTTTCTTCAGGTGATCCTCAGAATATCATATGTAACACTTTAGTTTATAAGTTCCTTTGCCTTTTGACTTTGATCGCGAACTACCACGTCCTTGATTATCCTGATGATCCGACCTTCCCCTTACATATAACCCATCACCATCATCCTTTGCATCTGTCCTCTTTTTCAACTCTCGTAAATTCAGGCTAGATAAGACATCTTCCAAAGTGAGCGACTCTCTTCCATAAAGTAACGTCTCCATAAAGTTATCATATGAAGATGGTAATGACGTAAGTAACATGAGTGCCTGATCTTCGTCATCAATATCAACGTCTATGTTCGCCAAGTCACCGATCAACTTATTAAACTCATCTATATGCTGAGATAATTTTTTACCTGAATGCATGTAGAAAGTGCACAACTTTTTCTTCAAGTACAATTTATTGGCTAAAGACTTTGTCATATACAAAATTTTCAACTTTAACCAAAAACCCCAGCAGAATCTTCTTTGTTGACTTCCCTCGACACCTAGTTATCCAAGCATAAGAGTAAGGCACTGTGTGCTTTCTTGTAGACATCCGTCTTTAACGTCGCAGTTTTTTTAACGTCCGTCATGGTTCCTACGAATGGATCTAACACAGCCTCTAAACCATGTTGAATTAATAGACACCACATCTTCACACGCCACTACCCGAAGTCATTATGCCCGTCGAATTTTTCAACGTCAAACTTCGCTATCGATGACATATTCTTTAGTCTTTCGTTTTTTTAGTAAACCGTTCTTGCAAAATCGATAATTTAGATAAAAACCCTAAATCTTGATTTAAATAAAGCACAAATCAAAAACTTGAAGCCCAAGAACAATTTGATTATACCTTAACCCACAAGAACTCAAAACGCCCAATAACAAATTTCACCAGATCACTTTTTTGTTATTGTACTACTAAAACCAATTTGCAAAAGATATTTATTACCCTTGTCAACTTGTACCCACGTGATCATAGAATAAGAGGCCAATCAGTGGTCAACTTTTCTTTATTGTTTCTCTTTCTTCTTTTTCACTTGAAAATTAAAACCTTTTTCTTCTCCGATCTAAAAACCTGCAACTCCAAAAGCGATCCGAAAACTCGAAACCCTTTCTTTGCTCGAACCCGCGAACCAACCCTCGAACTTCAAGACTACAATAACAGCGGCTCTGATACAACTTGTTGTATGATTACGATAACAACCCGAAGCTCGATCGCGGAACGCTAGATCGCGGTATGTATCGAGCATAAGCTGCGACCTTCAATTGTAACTTGTTGAAGTATAAAGAAGCAAGACAAACAAGAAACTACAAGTTGAACAAAACAATTATTGTATTAACACCTCGAATCGGTTACAAGGAAAGAATAAGAAGAATGCGTGTGTATTGAGCATCACCCCCTCACCTCTTTTTATAGGGTGAGGGGGTCGGTTACCTAGTCAACACCGACTAGGAATGGGCTTGGGTTCTAGCCGACTCAAACAAACATTCCTAAACAAAACTATATAAAAAAGACACTTGGCTACCTTCTACTTATCGTATTAACTAGACTTGACACTAATACTAACAGTGTATTTATACGTAAAAGTGTCAGGTTGATATATAATGTTATAGAAAAACTATCCTCACCCATAATAAAATGATTTAAAATATTTTATAAAGAAATTTGATTTAAGCTACGCCAAAAACAGTTATTAATGACTCATTTAAATGTAAAAGAATGTCTGCTGGCATCTTTTTGCGAAAGCCAAGCACAAATATTTGAAAGAGTATGATCGATATTATGGACGTCACAAACTTTAATTACCTGTCTTCCCTTTTGAAGTAGGATTCCTTTAAAGAGCACTTTGTAAAAATCCATTTTGCTCATATCCGAGTAGACCTTCGGAAAACTTGACATTTGGATCAACTGTTCATAATCTTTTGGCAATTTAGGCTCCCAGATATCACGATCATCCTGCGTATTACTAATCAGTTAACTAAAAGAATTTATTAACTATTTAAATTCTAGACTAGATATATGTGCATTTGAATAGAGCCACGTTTATAGAATCCAAGTATAAAAACTTACTTGGAACTGCAATGCTTTCTTAAGTTGTATTAGTACATTGTTTGTTGTTGGTCAATCCTCTCTCTCTTTATGTATGCATTTATAGGCAATCTCTTGAAATGCAGTCAATGATTCTAGTACCATTTGTTTATTTATAGCCTCAAACATCATTTCATCAAGTCGTCCTTCTTCATAGTGGCGTCTAACCCCATGGAGTAGATTCTAAGTGTTACTATTGTCATATTCCATGACAAATCTCCGACACAACATCTCAAATAAAAGCACACCAAAGGAGTAAATATCAAATTCTTTGGTTAACATACTTATGGTTATGTATTGTGGGTCACAATAGCCAGATGTGCCTTTAGCATTGTCTATGACGTAGTTCATTTCCTAATTAATTTGACTTATTAAAGAAAGTCCAAAATCTGCAATTTTTACTCTCCAATTTTGCAGTTTTGATGTCCCTATGTATCACCACCTGTTGCTTTACATCACTAGTTCCATGAAGAAAATCCAACCCGCTTGTAATATCAATGCATATCGCTAGCCTTCTTCTCCATGTAAGATCATTGTGCTTCAACCACCTATCAAGACTTTCTCTAGAATCATACTCATAAACAATTATTTTCTCCCCCTTTTCGGCATAATAGCCTACAAGACCAATGCCATTTTAATGTTTATACTCTAAGAGTATTTCAAGTTCCGTCATAAGTTGAGTTTCTCCGTGACCAGACTTCATATCCAATTGTTTCGCAGCAATGATATTACGTCTAATCTCATGTGTAACTTCACCTTTGTATACCTCGCCAAAACCTCCCTTTCCAATCAGATGACTAAAGGTTCCTGTAGACAATTTAATTTCGTCAAGCGAAATTTGGAAGTTGTCCTTGTTGTTTTCCTGTGATCATAAATACTTTATCAATAAGATAGTTCAAATAAATTCTCCCATAACTAAAAACATTATGAGAAATGTCTATATTTAGGTTTTTGTTGAATGAATCTCGTTTGATGAGAAATAAATTAACTAAGTTTGAGAGGTAACCCCATAGGTATAGCTTCATTATTATCAATACTTATATATTATAAATGTGTAACTTGGACCGTCACCTCACATCGGGCTTGAGTCATATCTATTTTCTAATACTCTCTTGCAATCCGAGCGAATCGCGAAAACTCCAATTGTATAAGAAAGCTAAATAAACATTAACACAATAAAAATTTGTTGTTGAATATGTTAGTCAGCAAGCGAGGACAAATCTTCATTTGCATCAGCAAAAAAAACCGATGGCCAAGCAAAAGTAATATGCACGACAATAAATAAATAGAAATTGAGTGGTGGAAATTATTAGGTAACTAGGTTTTTTTTAAGATAGCGGCTAGGTATTCTTTAAGTGAGATAGTGAGATTTGACGGGATGGTATAAAAGAGGCGGCTCAACGTAGCTGTTGGGATATGTCCATATCATAAATAAATATATGGCCGAAAATATGTGAGCCTATGGGGGCACACGCGTTTACACAGAGGATACATTTATTAATGTAATTAATATATTGTATATTAATTATATTAATATGTTTCACGAAATAATTAAATAGCCAAACAAGAAAATAAGGAGAGGTTCGAATGTCGTTTCTAGCAAACAAGAGGAGGTGTTTGAGTATGACTTGGAGAACAAGTCTTGAGGCTATATATTTCTCTCACCTCATTCATTCGTGATATATAGTTTTTATAATAGTTGGACGTCATTAAAAACAAAACCAAAACCCTTCGCATGCATATTCAGATGCAATATATATATATTGAATGTCATGCACATGCAGATTACATATATGAAAGTCATATGTCATGAATCACATATATGAATGTCATATGTATGTATTTATTTCCTTTTCCTTGGTCAATCAAATCGGTTGATATATATAAACCCAATAGGGTTCGTTCGATTAGTTGAATACAAGAAACAAGAACATAGTGTTTAATCGTGAAGCAAAGACTAGCATCTTAGCGTATCTCGGTGATGTGTAGTGTGTGCATACCATAGAGGTTATCTACTTTGGTAACTTAAGTGGTTTCGCGTTGTATTATTATATTATACACACGCGTATATTCAAGACGGTGTAACGTTTATTGCTAAAAGGTACACATCTCTAATCTTGTTAATTATGAATTCTATACGTGTTTATCTTTCAGTTGCGTACTCGTGTTTAATGGTTAAAAGTTGTAAAAACCCAACAGTGGCATCACGAGCCATCGTGTAGAATTTGTAGTTACAAGTAATAAAATTTGACAAAAAATTAAGGTTATTGATTATTTTTTAAGCCCTTTGGGTGTTTTTAAGCATAAAGATTCGATCTTTATGTATAAAGTATCAATCTTTATTGGTTATAAAATTAATTAGACGAATTCTAGGTTGTATAAAATTTTATGAATAAAACTTGATGTGTTTAATTGTTAATTGATCGGTTTATGTTCAAATTAATTGTTAACTCGTTGTCCATGATAAATACATGCAAATTTATCATGGAGGGATATATGATATAATCTTGTTAATTGTTAGGTTTTTATGCAATATGATTGAATAAAGAAATTAATACTTTAGACATTAAATTTTATTTGTAAAGGATCCACGACTTAAAAGTAGGGAAGGACTTAGCTATGTCTTAATGGGGCCTAAAGTTGCTTAAATTTTATGTGTTATGTGGTATATATTTTTATATGGCTTACGCAATCAATTATATCGATGGATGTGGCCAGAGTCATTGGATTAAGGAGCCTTATATGAATATATACATATTTTAATTATTAGATAATTAGGATCATAATTGATATTTGCATGGCTTAATTGTTAAGTGTTGTTATTTAATAAGTGTTATATGTATTAGTTTTGTGTTTATATTGTTTTTATTTTAAGTTTTGACTTGTGAGAAAATAAAAAGGGGTTTTCAAAAAATAAATATAAACACGACTAATAATTATAAAATAAGATTTATTATGGACTATTAATTGAAGTCCTTATGTTGTCCCCATTTTAGGTTCGGCTTACAATACGATAATTCATGGATCTTCGGGTTCCCACGACGAGACTCTGTATTAATAATTTTAATGTGATTTAAAATTAAAGATTTAATTTTTTTTTACCACTGGACATAATTTGCAAAAGTATATTTAGTTGCTTTGGGGGGGGGAGGTGGGGCGGGGGTGGGAAGGATAATGTTGGGAGACTCATCAAGACTTCGGTCTTGTAGATACCATTACCATATAATACCTGACTACGTTGTAGTTTCCTTACCTTGCATACTATTTAAGAGTAGAGATAGTAGTCTAGTTGACATGGTTTGTTACCATTCTTAATCTTTTCCCGCGATAAAACATAAAAATTTTAAATTTTGAAAACACGTTGAATCGTCAATTTTTAAAGGTAACACTATTTATACATTAGATGTATAAAAATGAGTGATAAAAAAACCATTTTAAAATAAATAATTTATTGAGTAAAAGTTTTTATTAACAATCTATGATACGAAGATTGTATGATATTTCGTCTCATAACATATTTGTCACGACAAATATTATACCCTTTTAAATAAGTTATTGCCATCCAATTTGTAAGAACACTTGCAGTTGCCTTTTACTATGCGTGAGACGTATGTAGATTGCAATCCCAAGGTGATTATACACTTTTTCGTGAGACGTTAGTGTTACATAATCATAGTTCTTGATTGGACGACTTAATCGGTTTAGTGGTGAGACCTTAAACTCGAGGCATAGATGGGATGAAACATGCTTACTAGTATATTATTGTAATAAAGTAAGTCCCATAAGGTTCTAGGAATTGCACCGGTGGCAATTATTGATCATCAATTACCTTTTGAATACACCATTACTAGCAGATCAACTGATGTGATTGCCGGTATGTTCAAGTAGTAGGACCCTAGCTTTTAGAGAAAATTGAGAGTTTATATGATTAAAACATGGGTTGTTATTAATTTTCTCTCAGGGAATATTATCGAAAGTAGACTAAATTCTTGAACTTTTATGTTTGTAGATGGCACTACCTGTTCAAAACATAAACCATTTGGCTTTCTGGTCGATGTTTGAAAGAGAAAAACTTTTTGGAAATAACTTCAATGACTAGTTTCGCCAACTTAAGCTGGTCTTGAGAGTTGAAAAGAAAATGTATGTCATTGAACAGCCTATTCCCCCTGCTCCTACAGCCGATTCTGCAGAAAATGTGCTGGCGGAATGGAATGCAGTATATGATGCTTATAATGAGGTGGCTTGTCTTATGCTCGGTAGTATGACTCCTGAACTTCATAGACAATTTGAAAATTATTCACCTTATGAGATGCTTCAGGAGCTTAAATCTATGTTTGAGAAATAAGCTGGAGTAGAGAGGTTTGACCTAATCCAAACTTTCCATGCTTGCAAACAAGAGGAGGGTAAACCAGTTGCTGCATATGTCCTTAAGATGAAAGGATATGTGGAACAACTAGAACATCTTGGTTATATGCTACCACAAGATTTTAGTGTTGGTTTAATCTTTAATGGCCTCACTAGTGATTTTGCTGGATTTGTGAGAAATTACAATATGCATAACATGGGGAAGACAATTGGTGAACTACATGTTATGCTCATTGAGTATAAAAAAGGTTTACCTAAAAAGGCTGAAAAACCACAAGTAATGGCGATTAGAAGTGGTAAAATCCAGAAAGCCAATAAGAAATCGCTTAAAGCTAAAGGCAAGGGTAAAGCTAATGGCAAGGGAAAGGATAAAAAAGTTTTATATCCATTAAGCCTTAAAAACCCTAACCTTTCTGCTAACGAGCACCCTGCTAAGGATGACACCTGCCACCACTGCAAGGAGATGGGTCATTGGAAGAGGAATTGTTCTGTCTACCTTGCTGAGTTGTTGAAGAAAAAGAAACAAGTTGGCACTGCCAGTTTTTCATGTATCTTAACAATAGAATTATTTTATTTTCCTAATAAGTCTTGGTGTATGACACTGGTTGTGGTACTCACATTTGTATCACAAAACAGGGTCTTAGAGGAGTAAGAAAGCTGGAACAAGGAGCTCTCTATTTATACGTGGGCAATGGTGTCCGTGCACAAGTAGAAGCTATTGGAAGTTTTGATTCAGTTTTACCTAATAGCCTAGTGATTTGTTTAGACAATTGTCATTATGCACCTACTATAACTAGAGGTGTTGTTTCAGTTCATCATTTGGTTGAAAATGGATTTGTCTTGTGTTTTACAGATTATGGAATTTTAGTTTCTAAGAATGATGTTCTTTATTTTAATGTTATTCCATGTGATGGTATTTATGAAATTGATATGCATAATCTTGTACCAAATGTTAAAAAATTTTTTTTTTTTTTTTTTTTTTTTTTATTTTTTTTTTTATTTATAATGTTAGCAATAAAAGAGCCAAACATAACTTGGACTCTACTTATCTATGGCACTGCTATTTTGCTCATATAAACAAGAAACATATTAAGAAGCTACAACAAGAAGGGATTTTAAAATCAACAGATGGTGAGTCATTTGATCAATGCGTGTCTTGTTTATCAGGCAAGATGACAAGAAAACCTTTTCCGCATCGTACCGAAAGGGCAACTGATCTTCTTAGAATAATACACACTGATGTGTGTGGTCCACTCAGACATGTGTCAAGACAAGGTGCTAGTTACTTCATTGCATTCACGGATGATTATAGTCGTTATGGTTATGTTTATTTTCTTAAACATAAACATGAAGTCTTTGAAACATTCAAGGCGTTTAAGAATGAAGTGGAAAATCAACTCGGGAAGACAATCAAGGCTCTTCAATCAGATCGAGGTGGTGAATACATAAGCCAATAGTTTAAAGATTATATTAAAGCTTGTGGAATTGTCCAACAGCTTAATACTTGTCATTAGGTCTTGGTGAATATTCGTTCGAGGGTACATGCAAGGAATCAACAACAATTCTTCTCACGTATGCAGAATACTTCACAAACCATACTAAGTAAAGTAGTATACACTACTTCCCCCTGGAAGTTGACATAGTAACATCAAAGTCAACTATGTCCTGGATGTACACGTTTTCCCCTCATGATGGTTTCGAACTCTTAGAAGCATCATTGACGTGTACCCACATATACTCGAGAAGTTCTTGTCTTAAGCAACAATCTTGAAAAGTTATGAAGACATTGAAGAACTTTGAAGGATTTTGCTTAGACTGTAAAGTACCATTGACGTTATGTAGCTTCAATTATCCCGTGAGAATTGCTGATCACATCTCATCCTTTAAACTCTCTGGCTAACTTACAACCCTCGAATTCTGTCGGCTATTATTGTGACCACTTGGTGAAGTAAACCCGATATACTAAACTTGAAAATGAAGTAAAATCCCCCAAATTTGTTACTTAAACTTGCACTGTTGTGGATTGAAGACGGTGCAAGATTAATCTATAAGTACTCTATTAACCAAGTCTCCTAAAGTATAAGAATCTAGTACTCAACTCTTTTGAAAGTATCCATAGCGGAGATCTGCGTGTTATTGTGACACCTGAAGTACTACAATTCAACTCTCTTTAAGTGATAACTATACCCTTGTGGCACTACATATGTAACTTCCCTTAATCGGAAATAACTAGATAATCCAAGTCTTAATCATAAGTTGTATACGTTCAAGCAAGTCATCAATCGATATATTAGGTTTGAAGAAAATGGGTAGAAAGTAGAAGGAAGTCTCGATGATGAAATAAGTAGACGCCTTCATGAAACCCAACTTCAATCGCAAATAAGGGATACCAAATCAACTTCGTGATCACTTGTCATTGTTATACGAATCTTTAGCCGTTTGTCATTTTAGTGAATCTTATTCGGATTGTTTTAGTGTTATGTATCGTGTTTGTTGTGTTGTTTTTGAGCTTTGAATGATTAACGGTTGTTAATTATGAATGTGGGGACTAACAGTGCAATAACGATGCACTTTAGAGGGCTAACGGCTGAATTATAGCTTGTAAGGACTAACGGTGTAATTGTATATTCAACTAGAAGGACTTATAATGCAACAAAGGACTAGCTTTGAAATGGTCATGTAAATCAGGGACTGCATGTGTCATTTTCTAATTCTTGTTAAGTAAGAAACAAATTTCCCTCCATTTGACCTTCGTTCTAGTTTTAAATTCTTAAAAATGCAACGATTGTTCTTTTTAATCTTGCGGGATGATACGGTTATCGTCGGTTCAATGTGAATATACCACGATGATCGAAACGAGTTCACGATTGCAATGGTATAGGAAAGAAGTCCCGTAGTTAACCGACACTCGAAACCGAAAAACCAAAAAAAGTACTTAAAACGTGTAGAGTTTATTCCTATTGAATTGGTAAATCGGTTCCTAATGATTGTGAGTAGTTTGGTTCACACTTGAAAACAAGTTGTTCGGTTAACCCTTAAAAACAAGTTGTTCGGTTGCAAGTTGTTCGGTGGTTGAAGACTAGTAGATCGGTTCTCAAAGCTTTCTTAGTAGATCGGTTGCTTTACAAGAGACCAAAACTGTACTATCGTCCTAGCTCCTAAAACCTTGGATCTTTGTTTCTTTCTTGTCTTCACCGTGAGGACCACAAAAGAAGCTAACCAGATAAGCTTAAATAAGCACTTTTAAGACGTCTTTGTAACACCCCCAAAATCAGGTAGCAGCGGAATGGTAACATTGGGGTGCTATTGTCAAAGTACACAATCAAGATATAGGAAACGACCATTAAATGGACGTTTAAGACTAAGATTTCATTTCGATGCCATAGCAAAAATATCAGAGTTTATACATGAGGTCCATATGTTTTTAAAAGAGTTATATAAACTTTTAAGCACTTATTTAATTAAACAAAAGCTTCATAATACCCAAAAGATGACTTAAGTTTTTAAAGATAATAAAAGTTGCATTGAATATAGATAAAACACAGAATCCGTCTTCATTGATATCCGCCACGGCTCCCCTCCAATCTTCATACCCTAGGACCTGAAATTACATGCTAAAAGTCAACACAAAGGTTGAGTGAAATCATAGGTTTATCGGTAAAAAGGGTGGACCACAAGATCGAAGTAATAGTAGACTCTAAAACACATTCAGTAGTCCAAAACATTTATTATTGCACTAAGCTCATGACACCGAAGCCTTAACTAGATTTGTGCCCTAATCAGAATATAGGATGCTTGCCAACAACCTAACACCTCTCAATGTTAAATGCACCTTGATCAAACTAGTGACCCAAGGAAAGGTGGGGATTGTCAGTCCCGATAGATCTATCCACAACACTCGCGCTTACTACAATAGCAATTAACGGTTCATGATAAATAGGGACTTCACGGCAATAAGGTAAGTAAACTGATAACAAAATATCCCAAGTAAAAACGTGTCACGCTAACGCTCGAATGCAACCTACTTAATATAGGTCGAATCAGTATTCAAGTACGTTGTCTAACAACAACTGTACATAATCCTATACAGTTATCATCGTACTATCGTTCGGGCTATCATAATTAAGAGGTCATGACATGACGTATGAGGAGCTAGGACACTTTAAATCGTAAATCCAACAACTCGTCGATACGCCACCCCGAAGAGGCCTCATTATGAAACTCTCTAGTAATATAGTACTTTGATTAACTAAAACCAGATATAATTCTATATAGCTACATCACCATCTAATTGTGTTTGTGAAATAATGTTTAAATCGCATTTGATAAATAATAATCATATATTTGAACTCGTATAATCGCGTAACTAGTTTAATCGCCTTTGTAAAATAACATTTATAAAGTTTAAAACAAGTATAAATATTATTTAAGTGATTCCAAAATGTTTCGCAAAAATTTATAAAAAAACGAACCAACACTATTCATCTCAGGAAATAGTACACAAGTTATAGAATAGTGCGTAACTTTCTCGTTTTAAGCTTGTTTCTTACGTTTCTTATGTCCACGCTTTCGTATTAAGACGACGTATCAAAATATGACATTTTTAAAATCTGAGTTTTTCTGATGAATAGTGATTTTTACTGTTCATAACAGCTATATATTTATTTTTATAGATTTAGTTATCGTAAATCTTGTAAATGTCGTAACTTATTCGTTTTAACTCCGTTTTTAGCGATTCTTTCGAGTACGTCTTCGTATTTAAAAGTTTTATTGATTTGTTGATTTTTTTAAAGTATAAGTTTCTATGGTGAATAGTAACTTTTATAAAAATAGTTTTATAAAAGTATATATTTAACGTAAACTTGAAATCGTCGTATCTTTTTCGTTATAAATCGGTTTTTCGAGTTTCTTATCATTTTGGAATCGTCATGAGGCGTACTATCTTTATAAAACATCATAGGGCTGTTACCATACACGAACCAAAACAGCCCCTATATATCTTTTGGGGTTTATTTATATAACTTTGTTTTTATATACTTTTTAACTTAATAATTTACCACAAGTTTTCCAAGACTTATTATATACTTGTCTTACATATAATAGAGTCCAAGATCCATATTTACATCCATATAACATGTGTATAAGTTCATAAAATCATGTTTACAAGAAAATCCATTTTTACAAGTCAAACATATCCTAAATGGTGATATTGCTAAATAGAACATATAAACACATAAAATCATAATTGTAAATTCATAAAGGGTTTTAGATAACCTTATATTGATGTATGATGATGAGAAATATGTTCTAAACCCTTGTTTAGATTATAAACCAAAGCTTGCAAGATCTTGAAACCCTAAACCCTAATCTTCCATTTTTCTTGCTTAACACTTGTAAAGACTTAACCAAGCCTTCAAATCTTCTTAGGACATCTTAGATATGTTGTAGGAATGTATGTAAATGTGTTAAATAAAATTTGGTATGGATTTGGTGTTGGTCTTGTGGTTGCCGTGAGCTAGAGAGGAGGGGGAAGAGAGATTTTGTGTGTTTTACACCTTGAAAGTGAGAAGTGTGTGTGTATTTCACTAGTAAAGGCCTTATATACTCTTGTAGCTAGATGTAATAAGGACTAGATACATAATAGACACAAATGAGGAATTCTAGGGAAAGTCTTGGTCTTGGTTCCTAAAAGATGAGAACATCCCATGGATTTAAGGAATTGTGTTTTCTAACTAGATATTTCCTTGCCATTTATCTTGTATAAAAGAAAGAATTGAAGGTATACTTGTTATTAATAAGTTGTAAGTAAATGTAAGTTGTATACTTGTATCAATTGTATGTCTTGTTTATTTCCTTTATGTATATGGGGCGTCACATATGATATACTTAGGTAAAGTTTTATAAACTTTGATCATTAGAAATAAAAATGGTTATTTGTTGAAGCGTATATTTATTTTGGTGGTTCCGGGTATGCCTAAATGTATTTAATTGCGAAACGTAAACGTTTTACGCAACCAATAAAATAAAATATAAAAAGTTGATTATTACTTTCGTAAAATAATATATTGCTTGCTTGACGAAAACTTTAATTCGTTTGGTGTCCGTTTACGCTAATTGATAATTTATAGCTTACGCGATTTAACTTAACTATTAAAATTAAAAGTAAACGCGTACGAGAAAAAAAATAATTAGTAAAATAGATGATGTCGTAAATGACCTGAAATTATGGAATGTTACAATTTGTATGCTTAATTTGTAGCTGCATGGTCTCAGGAGAGGTTAATGGTGTATAAGTGCAGCGGATTATACACAAGTGTTATTTGGATTAAAGTTGGAAGGTAAACATGATGATCAGTTACTTAATACTGTTGGGCTTAACTTTCTCTATTTGATGAAACTTTGTACTGCTGGTACAAAAAGTTTATACTGCTAGGCTTGGTTAAGTATTGCTTAGTTGTCATGAGTAGATTAATGCTTGACATGGTTTGGAGATGCTCTTTTGACGAATTTGAAGCTTAATCTGATATCTCAAGGATTAGTACTGCTAGGTATAACTAGTACTGCTAGTTATACTTAATACTGCTAGTTTTAATACTGTTAGTCAAAACATAATACTGTCAAGAAGCATATGGTATGTATTAGGCTTTGGACTAACATTTACAGGTTAAGCAAAGCAGTATGGTTGGATTTGGTGTGATCATAAACAACTGAATGTCTTGAGTGGAATGGGTTACAACTGGTATGTTAGTTTGGTTAACAGTTTTAAACTTTTATTCATGGGCTATGCATAGATATGGATCCTCATGAATTCTCACATGTCTATCTAGTTATTTCTAGTGTGCTTGTGATGAATAGAGGCATGTTATTGCATAGTTATTGGAGAACAAGTTAATACTGTTAGACTAATATTAGTACTGCTAGTTAAAAAGTTAATACTGCCAAGCTAATATTAGTACTGCTTGTTATCGTTAATACTGTTTGGGGCATAACAAATTTTCATTAATTAATTATTACCGTTGACATATTTCCGCTAACAACTTGCTTATAGGGGTCTATGAATTGGATAATCCTTGATCTTTCCTTTTATTATACTCTTTCTTTAATTTAAAGGATCAAGTTTATTCAGTCGGTCCAATAACACCCTTAAGCTCTCTTCATAATATCTCAATTAACTTTGCCAAACCCTCATATTTTCATCAATGAACTTAAACCCGGAACCTTTCTCTTGAATCAATCACTATATGGCGGATTCGAAGTTTGTCGATCAACATAACATGGTCGCTTGTTTGGAAAAGTCTGAGGAAAACATTGAGTTTCATCAGATAGTAGACTTCCTCTCTACATGTTTAATCAATTATGCTCTTACTGTAAGTCCTACTATCTATGCTTCTTACATTGAACAATTTTGGAATACTGCTACTTCTAAAACAGTCAATTCAGTGAAGCAAATACATGCTATTGTTGATGGAAAGGCTGTGGTTATTTCAGAATCATCAGTGAGAAGTGATCTTCTCTTTAATGATGAGGATGGTATTACCTGCCTAACAAATGATGAAATTTTTGAAAACCTTGCATTGATGGGATATGAACAGCTTTCTACAAAACTTACTTTTCAAAAAGGTTCATTCTCACCTCAATGGAAGTTTCTGATACATACCATCCTTCATTGTATAAGTTCAAAATCAACTGCTTGGAATGAGTTTTCAACTAATTTGGCTTCAGCAGTTATATGTCTAGCAAAGGGTCAAAAGTTTAATTTTTCTAAATTAATTTTTGATGGTATGTTGAGGAACTTGGATCCAAAGAGATTTTTAATGTATCCAAGGTTTTTACAACTCTTTTTGAATAACCAGCTTAAAGATTTACCAGAACCTTTTAATGATACTTATGAGACACCCAAACATAGTAAAAAGGTTTTCTCAAATATGGCAAGGCAAAGTACCAAATTTTCAGGAAAAGTTACTCCACTTTTTGACTCCATGTTGGTGCAAAACCAAGCACCTGAGAGTGAAGGTTCAGCAACACCCCCTGAACCCTAACCCACACCCTCTACTTCACAACCAAATGTTTCTGAACCTCAAACAGAACCACTTCAAACTGAAACACTGATTCGTGGAATAGTATATACTTATATAGCAACCCTAATACAGATCCTAACCGAATGCCCTTGACCAAGGCAAAAGGT
>BQNB010108378.1:0-22963 GCA_026074375.1 Tanacetum coccineum
TTGTGTCAACTTATTCATTTTATGTGTTTATTGCATGCTATGTGTATTAGGATAGAAAGAAAAGAAAAGAACTTTATGTAAACATACAAACTACTCACGTAGATAAAGAGAATTCTTTTGAAAAAGAACTCGGTATGGTATTGCATAACAAACTAAAATACGCAATTAATAAATGTGATAATTTAGTTATCTCATCCGAGAAACTATGTACTTAACTCGGCATACACTATGGTAGCTAAAGATTATCATTGTTGACACAACACACCGACCATAAGTCCAAGATATTATACTTAGCAACACTTTGCTATTGTATAATGGATTATGTGTCCAATATGTGTAAAATATCCAAAAAGGATTAAAATACACATTAAAGTAGGCTTGAAAACTTAGACCACTCATCTGAGATCCTAAGTATTCTCCTTGTAATGCAATGAAAATAAAGTTATCAACTCTAAAAATCCAATATGATGATTAAGGATCTCTACACAACAAACTACAATAGAAGTATCATTCATGGACAAGTTATGGTGCATGCATGCATAATTGTAGAAACTAGCTTGTGTAACTAAATCATCTAATTTCAATCAAAATTCAATATATTCAAACAAGACATTAAATTCAACAAAGCATCATTAGATTCTCAACTAAACACTTCTATTTACCAGGGCATAATGTTCCTCCCAACATCTTCCAATTTTCTTTACATAATCATCTCTACCACCATCTCAAAGAATTAAGGTACATGGTTAAGGTTGTATGTCAACTTGCATTGGTTCTCGAACCTCTCACAAACCTACACCTAACTTTCAATCCCTTGATTATAAAAGCACCTTGCACTAGCTTATAAGACACAACGTAATACTCACTAAAATTTTTGACCAAAAGCAAAACTTAAACAAGAATCATGAGCGATTTTAGAGATTCATCATTTCACAACAACACCGGGAGAAGAATGATGAACCCCGAGGAAGAGGATTATTATCCTTGGGAAGAACTAAAGAATAGAAACATACATATTTGTAGGGAATTCCTTAAATTATGTATGGTTGAAGACCCTATATGGGAGAAGATATCTCGTAAGCTTAAAGAACCTATCTGTAACACTCATGTTAATGAGTGTGTGTGTGCTGTCAAGTACAACATATAAGGGAAGAGAATGTGTATGCTCTTCAAAGGAAATGCGAGAGATACATGCATCTATTAACAACGACCTAAATGCATTAACCGCGATCGTTAAGGACATTGATAGGGTCTTTCTTCAAGACAAAAATAAAGAATGAATTGAAAGAGACAATAAACCTAGCAATTGCTTCTTTGGAAGAACTCAACCATTGCAAGAATAAAAGTAGTATAGGCTTTCTAGATGGCCTAGTATAGCTTATAGCTAGAAGATGTGTAATATATGTTGTATGTTGCATGTTTTATGTGAAATAAAATGCTTGAATGCTTCTTGATTATTATTGCTTAATTAGATGAAATTATGACACTATGGTCCAAACATGCTCAACAAAAGTAACTGGAGTCATGAATAACTATACACATCAAATGATAAACATATGTATATGCAACAATGTACAAAGTCATAATAGTCCATATTTGTACTCATCTATGTCTCTAAGTTTCCAAATGGTAAGCTAACCCATGTTGGACTTGAACATGTGTATATGTTTGTTGCTTGTATTGTCTTGTGTTTGCTTATTGCTAGTTGCAGCCAAGAACACCTCGAAGGGTAATGCTCTAGACCCATGGATCCCCGTCTTGAAACAAGGGGGAGCAACGATCTAGGAGGAGCACGTTTCAAGATATCTACTTTCTACCTCTATAAAGATATCAACCTTCTAAATGTAAGATCAAGATCCCGCCTTTTTGATTTGACAAAAGGGGGAAAAGGAAAGCAAAGAGCAAGAAGCTTACGGATCGGGGAGAAGGCTAGCATAGCTAGTAATTACGAAAGCAAAGTTACATACATGGAAGTAGAAAAGCTATGACAGACTCATTAGGTGAAGACAATGTTCAAGCTTCACCAAATTCCAAGGCCAAGATCAAGATGTAAACTACATCAACGGCGATCTTCATCTTCGCTACGTTTGTAATTTTATTTGCTTTCCGAAATTTTATTTGTCATCATCGAAAAGGGTGAGATTGTTGGTGCAACATTGACTAAGATCTCCTTTATGTTTTAACAAATGACAAATAAACGTTCGCAAAATGCAAAGTAACAAATGATAGCCAAATTATGTAGAACCAGATATTTGCCTCTGGCACGCTGGGCACGTAGCCAGCATGCCACTTGCGAATTCTGTTTTTTACAGATTTAATTTTTTCGGCTTTCCTCGTACCTGACACATGTGGAAACTTCAATAAAGGTATGTATATGATATTTGAGCATTTAGGAACACTACAAATGAGGTTTAGACTTAGAGAGGAGCAAAAATAATTCCTCCCGTTTTTCAACAAAACACCAACTCAAATCTTTTATCAAACGCCTCTAGCCAAGGCAAAAACTTCTTTCTAAACCTAGTATGATCATTTTTTCAACATACCATCAAACGAAAGTATTCATTGACCATAAACCGATTAACGTTGGCCATACACGTAACAGTTTATTTTACTCCCTTATTGGTCATACTAAGTCAAAGGTCACTTTGTGTAAACGCATCCTTTCCCGTTATAGGATATTCTTTACTTGAGATGCAAAGCACTTAGCTTGTTTGCATCAAGATGATTAGTCATCAAATCCATTGTTGATTATTATGGATTTAAGTCTAAATGACTAATTGAGTTTGTGGTATTTGGAGGTTAATCATGCTTTAAGTTTTCTCACCTTTTTACCTATAAATGTTTTACAAACTCACACATGTATTCCTCATATTTACAAGATGACTTACAAACTTCCACACCTCTCCTAACAACACTTCCATACCATACTTCCTACAACATATTCCCTCTAATCATTTGTTAATCTCTTTTTCAACAAATGATTAAACACTTATTCTACACAATTCTACAACACATCCTTCCTAATCATTTGTTTACACTTCTTACCTAACAAATGATTATTTCCTTCACACACTCTAGACACTCTTCTCTTAAACCATCCCATAATCACATTTTCCCACTCTTTTCTCTCTTATTCGCAATATGATTATAAACCCAAATCAATCTGATTTCATCCTAAACATCATCACCTTCATACTTCTCATCTTCAAAACCTTCTTCAAGCCTAAACTCCTCTTCACATAAGTCTTCCCTAAATAATACCTACATGGAACAACTCAAATTCCCTTACACAATGTACCCTCCTTGTACTTGTTGTACTTCTTGTTCCTTTTATTCCTAACATAGGCTCTTCCATATCCCATCAAAACATTCTTCACCACATATCCATTATTTACATTCTTCCTTACAACCATTTGAATTTCACACACACTCTATCATCTTAGTCATTAATCTTACCACTTCATCATTCTAACATACCTCACTCTGTTCTCCTCCCTTGGATTGAAATTCAAATGGTGAGCAAACATATTTCCTTTCTATAAAAAAACACATTTTCATTTTTTACAAATAAACACACGTCCTTCTCTACAAACAAACACACTCTTTATCCACCTTTGATCTTGTCACTTTACCTATCCAACTTACCTCTCTTCATCTCATCTTCACCTTCCATTTCAAACAAGATCAAGAGGCTCCTTTCTATCCATCACCATCACATCATGTCAAATCAGGACAACTCATTCATACCCCATCTTTATCCCTTCCTCTAATTCTTACATGTTTTTAATAATTTTGAAATTCAAATTTTAAATCTTCCCCTCATAATATCTATAATCTCTCTCCAAGTTTGGATTATTCTAGGAATATTCCCTTGTACCTTAACTAGCCTTTCAAACCATTAGTTAGATTCTAACTAAGCTAGTTACATTCTGAGGAATACCCAAACTATCATTTTCTGATAGTTCTTTTCTCTCTTTACAATATCGGATAAGCGAAAGGCTTTTAAATACTTCACAAACTCTTTTATCAAATGGCTATTTAAGTTGGTTAACCTTGAGTGTAAGAATGATTAAAAGGTTATAACATGAAGTACAATTTAGGGTTTAACAAGAGCAGGTAGTTAAAAAGCCAAGAACCCAAAAAAATAGGTTTGGGTCCCTGGCGCCCTGGCTACGCGCTAACACATGGCCAGCGCGCCACATGCGAATTCATTTTACCCACTTTGGGTTCTTGGCCTATAAATACCCCCTCTTGGCTTTTGTATTCCTCACCTTTTACAAACATTCTTTCTTCTCTTTTCTCTTCTCTAATCCTCTAAGTCTAACATCAAAGTGTTCTAATCTTCTCATCTTGTCATTCTATTGATATGAACACATCTTCGCAAGAGAGCCAAACAAGTACCTAATCCATACTTGTATGTTTTGTCGATAGTCTTCTTTATCATACCCTTTCTTTAGAATCGAGTCTCTAGGTTAGGTTAGGACTTGATTCATCTATCTATCTTTCATTCAATCAAGTTGTAAGGAAAGTCTTGTATCCAAGAGATCAAGCCTAGATCATTGGGGATCTAGTTAGGGTTTAGTAAGCTTCCAAGGGAAGTTCTTAGTGGACCTAGTCGATCTGAGAGTGATTCCTTGTGGGTATGTTTAAATCACGCAGTTCTTAGGGTGATTCCGTGTGAAATACCATAGTAGTAACTCTTCTTTGTTAAATCGTCGATCTTTGTACATATCAGTGAAATTAAATTGTAATACGGTTTGTATTGCACCATAAGGATTATACTATAATAGTATAGGTGTCGTAGATTCGTAATTGGACGGTAGCGAAGGACTAACCCCCTGATAACACTACCACAGAGACATAAATAATCTCCTGTTAATTATGTAAATTAATCTATATAAATTATGTTAAAATAGCATTTTTAGTACTTATTGCGTAATAACTGTTTCATGACCAAAGATCACGAAAAGGACTAAGAATGTAAAAGATATTCGTTAAATGGACTAACGACCGTTAAAAGAAGGATCTAGAAGTGAAAGAAGGAAGTATTAAATGATAAACGCCAAAGTTCGGCGCACATGTTGTACTTTTAGACGGGGAAAGAGAAAATTTAATGCTGAGGTGAATGTGAAAATCATTTAAGCTCATGTTTGTTTAGAACATGATCTAGGATGAATTAATAACAAAGGATAGAATTTTCAAACGTTGAACATTTATTATTAATACTTGGTTTTTCGTTCAGCAATCATCTAAATGCATTACTACTACACAGCCCAATCTTACATGAATCAATGGTAAGGACGTTACATCAACAGGGATCATAAGATCCTTGGGGCAACACCACCATGCTAGCATCTATCTTCTTGTGGACGTGTGGAAACCCACACACAACAACACGTAATTTGACAGCTGTTGTGTGCACACATCACGGTTTTGATGGCACATTATGAACTAAATGCATGGAACCTCTCGATTTTATAGTATAAGGAGTTAAGTTTACATGGAAATAATAAAATGATATTAAATAAGTAAATCTTCTAAATGTTTTTCTTGATATCGTTTTTCATCTTTATCCTCCTTTTTTTTGACCAAATCTTTCATTTTCGTCCTACATCTTGAGAATAATCATATAATGATTTACTTTGGAATCACAGTTCTGTGGTACATCTTGTTCATTCATGTTTTGTTCTTAGCAATCAATATAAAATTTCCAACAATCTTCCCCTAGTTGATAATGACAAATAACCAAATAATCACGAACTTACCCTAAAGATAATAACGAATGTACATTCCCCTTAATCTAGTTGCATAATTATCATTGAATCTTCTTCTCCTTTTTTGTTATAAACAAGTAGGTGGACAAAAATAAGCAGCTTTGATGTGGTATTAAATGGGTTAAATACATTTTAAACATAAGCATCCCCTGAAACCCCTATGTTAACCATTTCTTGAATCTATCAATTCTTTAGCTCAACTGTAATGATTACTGATGATTGAAACTGAAACAATATACCCAGAACGTCGATGCCTAGAAGTAGAATAACCCAAACCTTTGTGTCTTATAACTTGCACTTCCCATGTACTTTTATCGACACAGTATTACGCCAACCAATGTATACTTATGACCGCAATCTCTTGACAATTATCCTCATCTTCTATGAGACACCAGACCAAAGTGATAGCATATGTGAGCATTGAGCACCATAAGAAAAATATCAAACAAACCTTTGTCAAGATTTTGTAATTCTTCGACACAACATCGTTTCTAAGCACGAACAAGTTACCTCCTGCTAAAAGGTATGATAAAACACAAACCCAAATAATTCTACTTCACCGTCAAATAAGTGATAAACAATCTTCTTTCGTAACCACATCTTTCAAATAATGAAAAAATACGAGCCTTTAATTCAGTTAAGAACCAAAAACCAAAAATCTATGTGTGATTTAATCCGATATCAGTTCAAAGCTAGCAGTAACTTAACTTCTAATAAGATCTGACAAGCTTAGCATTTGTACATTGCTTCTAGCATACATAATTTTCTTTATAACAAAAAACCCAAACAATATTATCAATAGGAAGCTGTATATAACTTTATTCAACCCGAGCAGTATTAACTGCTTAAATTCAATAGCAGTATTAATACTATGATAAGCATACTATCTCAGATATAACTTTTTAATCTACTTAATCCAGTCGTACATCCATACCTTCGTTTTTACCGACAAGTAGTAGTAACAGCATTTTATAACGCAAGCATAGTATAAAACAAAGAGTGTGCAATAATTAACAGTAGACACTGCTTATAATTACTTGCCAGTATTAACCTCATTCTTACTATTGTTCTTACCATACTAGGCACACAAAGATCTACATTATGCACAGCATTATCCAACGCTATGACAGCATTAAGTAAACTTGATGCCCTCAGCAGCATTAACGAGATCAGACGAGCGCAGCACTGTCTAGGAATTACGAGTGAACAGTTTTGAGTAAAACACGTTGTAGCAATTGCTTCAGCCCAGAAGAAGTAACTTTAGCGGCGTTTAACATAGTTCGAGCAGCTTCAACAAGAGTACAGTTTCGTATTTCGACAACGTCGTTTTGTTTAGGTGTTCGAGCAGTTGACATTTGGTGTTCAATCCCTTCTTGAGCAAAGTATGCATGAAGAGTTTTATTTAATAATTATGTGCCTTTGTCAGTTTGAACTGTTCTAACTTGGGCATGAAGTCCTCTTTGAACAAGTTTGAGAAAATCGATGAGAACTTCTAGTGTTTCATCTTTGGATCTAAAGAAGTGAGTTCAAGTATATCTTGAATAGCCTTCAACAATTACCAGCACATATTTCTTACCATTAAAGTTTTCTATCCGCATGGGACCACATAAGTCCATGTGTGGAATTTGTAACCGCCTCTTTAAGCTTGGGGTAGTTTTAGTCTTTAAAGACTTACATTTTGCTTTCCCCAACTCACAAGAAGAACAAAGATGATCTTTGATGAATTTCAATTTGGGAAGGCCAGTCACAATATCATACTTCGAAAGCAAGTTGATGGTATCAAAGTTTAGATGTGAAAGACGACGATGCCATAACCATGCTTGTGACGATGACGTTTTAGCCATTAAGCAAATTGGATTGGGAGTAGATGTGTCTTGAAGAGTGATGGAATAAAGATTTGTGCCACGAGAACCTGTGAGAAGATCATTTCCCTTCAAATCACGGATGTAACATGTAGACTTCCGAAAAGCAACTTCTAAATTCGCATCACAGAATTGACCAACGGAGAGTAAATTGTGATTTAGCCCTTCGACGTAATAAACTCTTTTAATAGTGACATTTCCTTGAACCATATCTCCATAACCAATAATCGATGCAATTTGATCATTTCCAAACTTCACCGTACCCAGAAATTTCTCCACAAAATTACATAGAAGCTTGAGATTTCCCGTCATGTGCTTTGAGCACCCAGAGTCAACGATGAACAGAATTATCTCTAAGAGCTGCAAAAGAATTAGAAGACAATGGAGTATTGGAAAGAGTAGATCCCCTAAGTGTTATGGATTCTGAAATATTAGTAGTTCCAGATTTAGTTCCTAGAGGCATACTAACATTTGGTTTAACATTCACTGTACTAGTCTTAGGTTTCCATTTATATCATGGTGGTGTAATCTTAGAGTACCACTATTTACATGTCTTACTAACATGCTCATATTGCTTCCTAGTTGTGCTTCTAGGTTTCTGGTTAGTAGATTATGTAGCAACTGTTTTGTTAAGTGGTGTTGCTACATATTGGTTCACATTTCTCTTGGGTTCTCTAGTACTAATAGGCACAACAATTGGTTGTTTAGTCCTAGAATTCACGCCATTAATATAATGAAGAACACACATATCATGATTGTCATTCAGCACACATTTTCCACAAGTAACACAGACAAAGTTTACATTCGAGGTCTTAGCATTCAAACTGTCATTACACGCAGTTACAGACGTTTTATTATTAGAAAACTTAAAATTCCTACGGTGGTCTTCTACTTGTTGCTTCTTCCCTTGACTATTGTTATGCATGACTCTATCTTCCAATTGATTGCTCTTAAGCTGTGGTCTGCTAACACTAGTAGTGGGAATTACTCCTGTAGAGAAAGACACGCGTTTGTTAGTTTTCCTAATGTCTTGAGGCAACTGTGGTGTTCTAGTTTGATTAGGCTTTGTGTGCACTTTATACATTCCGGGTGCAATCACATTTGTGTTCTTTAAAATTGACTTCACATTCTAAGGCAAAATCTGTGCAGTGACTGGATTTGAAAAATCATTGGACACATTTGAAAAATCTTTCTTTGCAAGAGAATCTAAAAAAGTAGCCGGTTTACCTAAAATTGATTGTCTTTGACTTTTAAAAGCATTTGATTGTCGAATAACCGATGATTTTTTAAAATTAGTGTCCACAAATTTTCCTTTCATTTTTCTAATAAGTTTCTTCAACTCACTTATTGCAATGTTTTTGTCTTGTAATTGAGCTTTCAAGTCTTGAATTAAAATATTTGACATTTAATTCTTGAAATGAAGTTGATTCTTTTTGTTTCCAAACTTTGTCATTATTAAGTTGTTTTTGACTTTGTTGTAAAGCGAGTTCAAGATTAATTGAATGTTGTTCAAGTTCAGAAAATCTTTTTGACAATTCATTGAAAGATTTGTTATTGACATTTTCGGTTCTTTTTGAAAGCTCTTTTTTAAGACACTCACATTTTTCTAATGCTTCTAAATAATCACATTGCAAATTAGTAACTTCATCAAGTTTAGTGTACACACCAAGTATTGCATTCATGTGATCAGCATAATAATATTCCTTGGAAAGTCGGTCGATTTATTTTAAAAACTGTGTTTTTTGAGTTTCTAGTTGAGATTTGAGAGATTTTACTTCATGTTCAAGAGAATTAAAGTATCTCAAATCATCAACTACTTGCTCTTTCAAACACAAGTGAAAATTTTCTAAGTTAGCCAAAATTGCACGAATTTGAGGACTAAAATTTCCTTTGATGGTATTTTGAATATATGGATCTATGTGACCAAAATATGTTCTTTTAGCAATTGTCTATTTGCAACGTTCCACTCCATCAAAAATCGTGTCAACACTACTTTTATTTTTGAAAAGTTCTTTAGAGCTTTTACACTTTTGATCTCATCCGTTTTTCTGACAAAGTTGTTTGTTTACTAAAAGACTCTTTTGAATTTTATTTCTTACAGGTGTATGACTTATTTTTGACCTTTCTGAAAAATATCTTTGTTCGGCAGACTTTTCACGTTGTGGAACGAACAAATCATAAATATTATTCAAGTTTTTATAATCAAAAGGTTTGATTAAATCGCTTAATTTTGATCGACTTTCTTAGGCAAGACGAATCGTTTCATCAGAATTAGGAGCTAACATTAAAGCAAGATTATCATTATAGCAACCTATATCATACAGACGAGGATTCGCTCTTTGAGCTTTCTTGAGGAACTCAGGTTTAACAAAACTCGTTTTACAATTACGATTAAGCATATTCATTGTTTAACAAAACTCAGGTTTATATACAATATCATCCAAAACCTTGACCTTGTTTTCCAAAGCAATGACCTTTTCAATTTCTTTGTCTTCACGAGTTTTGTAAAACTTCTTTTGAGCCTCTTTCTCTTGTGACATTATGGAGATGGTTTCTTGATGTGCAAAAAGCTCCTTCTTCATTTCTGAAATCGTTTGATTTAAATCATTTATCTTTCGAGTATATTCATTAAATGACTTTTGTGATTCTATTTTGTATGACATTAAATCTCCTTTAGCTTTTGCACAATCAATTTCCACCTTTGACGCATAATTCACATCATGATACCTATTAAGTGCAGCTTGGAACCTTTTAAGGTCTTTGAACATCAATTGATTAGTCTTTGACAGTTTATTGTTTGCTTCTTTGAAATGGTTATTTGATGATTCTAAACTTTTGTTTTTGAAATCCTCAATTTCACCTTGCAATTTATCAACTAAAGTCTTGTTTGATGATTCCAAAAGCTTATTACGATTTTTGTTGTCATCAATTTCACATTTTAGTTTATCAATTAAAGAAGCAAGCAAATCACGTTCTCTAGAAAGATCTTTATTTCATCATGGTCAGCCTCTCTTCCATTATTGCTCATATCTAATGAATCAGTAGTGATATTAGTATCACCATGTTCCTTCAGATATGTGACATTAACATATTCAGGTTGCTTAGGATGTTCTTTGTCATTAGTAAACACATTATAGTTATCATCATCATTTTGTACCTTTTGCAATGGCTCAGCATCAAAGATGGATCCAGAATTGTTAGCAGCATCTAGAGTAACCTCTTGAATATGTGCCATGTACAGAGAATGTGCTTCCAATTCCTGATCTTTAGGTTTATCATCAGTGCCATCCCTCTAATCAGCTTGTTCAGCACTCAACTGGATTCTAGCTTCCTTTTGCTTACACAATAGCATCTTCTCCTTGTGATAAGCTGCATCCTTTGCCCATTTTAGTTTCTGACATTCTCTTGCTACATGCCCATATTCCTTGTAATTATAACATTGAATCCCAAACTGTTGCACCACCTATGTACCTACATTCTCCCTAGCCGCAGCAACATTAACTGCCCTTTAATTATCATACCCAGTTCCTCTGTTTGTTATTGGATAATTATCCTGATTTGCTCTACTGGTGTTTGATGAAGTTTTGAGGTTGTTGTTGGTAGGTTTGTATATTTTCTTGAATGATAGAGAGATTAAAGCCATGAGTTTATCAATCTCCTTTTCCTTTGACATTTCATCATCTTTAGTAACCATGTCAGGTTCTTGATCATAAGTGGGTGAAGGAGAGTTGACAATTTCTTTACCTCTGTTTTTTGTAGCAGCTTGTTATGATCTAGTTGAGGAATGTTGAGTGTAGTGATTAGGATGTTTTTAAGGATGGTAAACTGGTTGTTGTTAAGCAACAAGTGCAAGTGGATTAGCAGTACGCGCTAGTCTTTCAGCTCTTATCTCATTAACTTTGTTCTGGTGTTGCTTTAGGATGTCAAAAAGTTTGTGGTAAGAGACAGTCTTCAATTCTTGACTCTGCTTAACAAGCATCACAAACCTTTTCCATTCTTGTTGTAATTAAAGTAAGAACTGAACATTCACTTGATGATTGGTAACATCACACTGATTTCTGACAAGCTCATTCGTCATCTTGTAGAACCTTGAGTAATACGATTCAAGTGATTCACCATCCCATGATGTGAATTTTCCAAACTCCTAATATAAATTGGTTTCAAGATCTTAAACATTAATTGATTCACCATGTTTCAACCTTTCAATTGCTTTCCACATCTCACATGCATTTAGACAAGCATCAACTATGGAGTAGATATCATTATCTATCCCTGTGAGAATTATCTGAACAGCTTCAGCTTCAACATCCAATTGGTTCCTTATGTCTTGTGACACATTCTTATAGTTCTCCATGTACCCTTCTGTAGTGGTATCTGAACTACCTTCTGTAGCTGGAACAGTCTTCTCAGTCCACTTAAATTTGTAAGGTTGATTCTGGAGACAATAGTGGATGAGTTCATTGTTAGGTTTGGTGTCGATGTATCTCTTGATTCGGGATTTCTACTAAACGTAGTTACCAGGTGCTAACATTGGTGGACGGTCTTTACCACCTGCTTCTATGATGGCATTGTGAAGAGCATTTGATGTTTGCGTTTGCAAGTTGTTATTGGTATTTGACATTTTGATGTTGTTGTAAATGGATATCGGATCTTAAGTTTTATGAAGTGATCAAGATTGTGGTTTGATTTGAAATAATTCTATTTCACGGGATTTTACAAGTCTATGATTTAAACCGAGAAAAGAAGAATCTTTTACATGATTTTACTAAATCAAGAAGAAACCGTGAAAGTATGATTGTATATTGTTTTGGTTTGTTGATGTATAATTAGCTCTCTTTTAAGTCCAAATAAGTAGTTACAATAATTTTCCAATAAGGCTTTTAACTGAAAATGCCTTGTGTCGAAATTGGGGTTCAACCGAAAGCTAGGACTGAAATGGGCTTATGATGAATTTCGGTAAACCTATTTCAGATACACATTCCGCAAGCTTTACACATTCCGCAAGAATTTACACATTCCGCAAGCTTTACACAAACCGCAAGAACACAATCAGCAAGATTACACAATCCGCAAGATTACACAATCCACAACAACCTTTAATTGCACATTCCGCAAGCTTCTTGAAATTTTGACATAGTTTTGTTTCGTAAAATGTCACAAATCGCAAGAAATATGTAACCCCTGTAAATTGCACAAACCGCAAGAAATAATCTTACAGAAACCGCAAGATTCTAAATTGCACAAACCGCAAGATCTTAAGTTGCACAAACAGCAAGATTCATCATCTTTACACAAACCACAAGATTCAAAGTTAAACCCAGATTTTTTATGAATAATAAGTTGTTTTGATGATGCAATAAGCTCCTAATATGCCCTTAGATGATCGAAGTACAAGTTGACGATTGAAAACAACAACAAAAATCTTGTTTTTTATGATTTTCTATGCGTTTTTTTCAAAAACTTACGAACCAAGTACTAAACCAAAGAAGCTATGTTTGATTCTTTAATAAGCTGTTTTAAGCAACAAATAAGCTATGAAGCTAAACCTTAAACAAGCTTGATAATCAAGACTCAAAAAATAAAAATAAGCCGAATGAAGAAACTAAAAATCCATACGATTTGTTTCAAAAACCACGAATTCAAAAACTTTAAAACCCCTTGGTGATTGATAACACTTGTTATCTAAATATATTAATCCATAACACAACTCATAAGCATACCAATAAGCTCTTAAGGCACGAAATAAGTAAGATGAAAAGTAGAAAGGAAAGTGAAGAATATTAGATTAGGAAAAGAGAGAGTTTGGTGAGTTACACACACATACAATTAAGCAAATGTAACCAACACCCTCTCCATGTGTGGAGAGGGTCCTATTTATACCCTAAGCCTTCATCTAGGCGTATGGGCTTCTATCTTGGGTCGGGCTTGGCTTGTCTTGGGCTTTGAGCCTGAAACACGGACAATATTTGCTTAAAGTCCAAGCCGGTTAATCCCGACTAGCTTATTACTTAACAAAACTAATTACGATTAAAATGACCGATAACATTCTTGTTTAACTTATATAAAAATAAGTCTATTATATGTTTTTATAGGTTTTTAGAGAGATAAAGTAAAGAGAGAAAGTATAGAGAAGTTGAGTGTGCGTGAATGTGTCGTTCATCGGGGTGAACGACTCCATTTATACTGCATGGACTCTATTCCACGACACGAAAATTATGGAGACGAGGTTGTCTTTTAGGTGCAGTGTGTGAATCGTTGTTGTTGTGCACCAGCGTTTGCTTTTCGGGCCCGGGTTGTTGCGATTCACTAGATGACCATTCTGACCTTGTAATGTTTCACCAATACCTCATCGTACAATAGTTGTTAGTGTTATCCAACCGAACTTCGTAGTAGACTATATTTCATTGTCATTACCTATAGACCTAGGATAACCTGCGTCACTCTAGCTACTCTGAAGGACCATTCTAACCGAAGTAGTTATTCTTAATTTTCTGCCAAAGAGAGTGACTAAGCGTAATTATCTCCTTCGAAATATTCGAAGGAGACGATACCTCATCACTATTATAAAAATATATATTATGTTATAACACCACGTACATAAACTGACAAAAAGTTAAGCTTGCCTGCGGTATAAACTAATAGGCTTAATCAAATACTTGTTTGTAGACTTGTTATGACAATTTGTACTACATATAAAGAGCGAAACACCTTGTTGAATATTAAGTATAGCATAATGACTGTATTACCTTGGACTATCTTTAAAATATTTCCAAACCAAGTTACCTTTGATTATGTTTTAAGTTTTAATGAGGTTCGTAACCTTGCGCGTCGTTGTGGAGCACGCGCGACTATTTTTGCAACAGACCGATAACGTCAAGTACTATATGTCAGTCATTGGGACTGACCTGCAACGAAACGATAACCTCAAAGACTATTTCCGTAAATATTTATATTATTAAACTTCAACATTTTTTATAAAATCGTACGCATGTCACAAACATTGCAATATTTAGCTAGTTTTGTTGGCAATTCGACGATCTTCTCACTCATATGTTTTTTCCCGAATGAATCGATAGATTTGCATTCCATATTTGATAGCTAAAGTTTGTTATATTTCACTCATATTTTTTTCCCGAATGAATCGATAGATTTGCATTCCATATTTGATAGCTAAAGATTGTTATATAAAAAGTCATAAATAGGTAAAAGTTCAAGGTCGTTTGTAACTTTTAGCATACATGAGATTGCATTTTGATTTTTTTACATCATAAACGATGAGTTTTTTTAAATATTACTTTGTGTGGCCTAGATGGCTGCTCAGTTATATGTAGTAATGTTTTCCGGCTATGTCATATTTTTATATAGTATAAAGGGCGGAGACAAGACTTAGAGCCTGTTTGTTTGATACCTTTTGGATTTAAGTAATGGAGTCACATAAATAATATTTGTTTGGTTTGAAGATATATGCTTCAAAACAATACTTGATATCTATTTTTATGGTATTTCACGAAACCATGTTTAGTATATTACTTTCCTGACAAATGTTTGGAAAAAAACTCACATCAGCTAAAGGGGGAGCAACCCACCCAAAAAAAACTAATGATACGGGTCGGGTTACACCTCCTGTTAACGCATCCAAGCTGCCCATTTTACTGACTCCTAATACCCGTCGCATAGGGGTAACTACCACAAAAACGGGGGCTAAGGTTTCGAGGCGGCTCACTAGTAAGGAATTGGAACTTAAACGGGCGAAAGGAGAATGTTTTTGGTGCACCGAAAAATTTGTACCAGATCAAAAATGCCCCCGTAATCAATTGTTTATCATCGAGATGAAGGATGAAGACAAGGTGTACGAGGAGAATAAGGAAGACGAGGAAGAGAAGCTACCTCAGATATCGATCCATGCACTTACGGGCTTCACTATATGACATTGTTTTTATAATACAATTTTTAATTTGTTTTCATGTTATAGCTTTGTTTTTATATTTTAATGTGGGGTCACAATATATATTTAATATAAAAATAATGATAAAATATAATATCATTATTTATTCTCATACACAAAACAACCAACTTCTAACACAATTCAATTCCAATTTCAAATCCTAATTCAATTTTGAATTCAAATTCAAATCTAAAAAAATACCATTACCATAATTAAAAAACTTTCACTTCTAAGTAATGGATTCTAAAAAATACCATTACCATAATTATAACTTGTTGGAACCGGTGAATATAATCATTATGACCGTTTATGTTTTCATGTCATTTTTCTAAATTCGACCTAGATAAAAATGATTTTCACATTCTATACACGATTTTGGCCGTTTTCATACGTTTTTATACGACATTCGTTTTTATCCGTTTTTATATTTCTTTGTACGTTTTGTCCGTTTTTGTAAATTTTTATAATCTTTGTACGTTTTATACATTTTGTACGTTTTTATACGCTTGGATACATTTTTTTACGTTTTGGTACATTTTTGTACGTTTTCTACGGTTTTTTACATTTTTATACATTTTTGTACTCTTTGATACGATTTTGTACGTTTTTACGTTTTTGTGCGTTTTTATACGTTTTACAAACAAAACGTATAAAACAAACAAAAACTTATAAACACGTAAAACATATAAAACGTACGAAAACGGAAAACACGCGTGAAAATGAACAAAACGTATATGAACGGACAAAAACGTATAAAAACGTACAAAGATGTATACAAAAGTATTAAAACAAATGAAAGCGTACAAAAACATATGAAAACGGACTTAAAGGTATAAAATTGTACAAAGACGTATAAACACAGATAAAAACGAATGAAAACGTATAAAGCGAAAATTGCTTATATTTACCGGTTCCAACAAGTTATAATGATGATTACGGTATTATTCAGAGTCCGTTACTTAGAACTGAATGTTTTTGAAAGTTCGTAGTCAATCTATGAACTTAACCCTAAATTAAAGGGTAAATTTGAAATTTTTTGATGAAGGATAAAAAGAATAATGGGCTACGATTAAAAAAAAGACTCATATTTACAAGAAGAAAAAAATTAACTCATTTTTACAAACAAAGTTCAAAAATACTCCATTTATCAAAAAAGCTCGAACATCATCACCTTCTGGTTTTAGTTGTCATTAACCTTTTTCCTTGGCTTAGAAAACAAGGTTAGGTAGTTAGGCTTTAATTCCATAACAAGTCAATCATTATTGGACTTGATACTTGTTAAACTTTCAAACGAAAAATCATAAGGCAATTACATACTGTGTTAAAGGCTAATTAACTGACTTAATTAAAATCATATGCTAATTACTTAAGGGCTTGTGTCTTAATGGTTCAAGTCTTGCTTAAAACATGTGAGATTGATTTGTTATACGAGAAAAGTTCATTTGAGGACAAGTTTCTACCCGCATACTAAGGGATAAATCCTCCCCATCCATTTAGGTTTAATCTAATGGTGGAGATTAATGTAAGATTTAACTTTATTAAACATAATTTCCTCGGACTATATAAAAAAAAATTTCATCCAAAACACACATACCAGAGGTGAAATACTATTCTTTCCACTCCACTAAACCGCCAGCACAACCACCACTACACCGCCCGATCACCAGCGTTCGAACCACCACCACACCACCGAATAGATACACCACTACACCAAGCAACCATAAGATAAACTGCCAATGGAGGACCAATCGTCGTCGTCGCCATAGCAGCATCTTTCTGTCACTAATCTGGAGATTATTAGGTTAAAATTGGCTCTTCAAAAGGTTAAATTCTCACACTTTCATCATTTACGTATTTGCAAGCGGTGTTCATTTTAACTATTACTTGTAATATTTGTTCATTTAATACTTTTATCACTATCATTGCAGCATAATGATTCAATTTTAAAATAAATATCAACTGTTTGATGAAATGCCTGAACCAATATTGCGTAATCTATGAACTTTATTTGATGAAACATAAGCCGAAAATCAATTAAGTAATAAGCTCGCTATATAAGCCGAAACAAACACCCCTATGCTGTGAATATATATTACATATTGCAGCATGTTTAATCGACAACAAATCGACTAATTTTTAGCATGCTGCTATACAGAGCATCACGTCATTGCCTGCTCCATGTTCATCTGTCCACCCATTTTTGTCAGTGATCCGGCTAAAAATATTGTAGAAATACCACAGCCACTAGACTTGCCTACTACCAAAATGGACAGTTGACGATGTTTCTTTATTTTCCTTATGGTGGACCACAAGGAAGAATGTAGGCAGAAGGACCACCTTAGCAATCTAATGTAACAAACTAATCCTTTACCTAATTTATTACTGTTACGCGCTTTAGATATGTAAATTTATACTTGATCTAATTCATTTCATTTAATTCATTGTTTTCATCGAGCTTTTGTTGTCGAACTATTCTATTAAAGTTGATTACAAGCACGACAACAGGTTATTTTTTGTGTTTTATTGTGTGAAACTATGGTGTATGTAATTGTTAAATGAAGTCATCACAAAAGTTAATATACATCATTTGATATGTGTAATCAAATCAAACATATTTATTTGAATAAACAAGCTTTTGGAGATTAATCACAGTACGTTGTAGTTATCATAAACGAGTAATCATAGCTTTCGTTTACATTGTTTATAAGCCCATAAAGTGGACAAGTCCTTATACGGTTTCGTAATGGGGCACTCAGTACAAATGTACACCGTCTGGGTTCAGAAAAATGCATCACGAGCCTTACTGCTAACGTTGAACCTCACATGCTAATCTGAATACATTATTTTATATCAAAAGCATAGTTTTGTGCACCATATGAATACCATTGTGTAAACCACCATGTATCGCTACTTTTTTTGGGTAACCGTGGTTTCCTGCCTTTTGGCACCTTGTATCGCTACTCTTATAGTCATTACGGTTACTTTGGAATTGGGTGCTGATACTTGTATCTTGGTGTTTTTATCTCGTAAATCACAAAGGGTAACTCATATTTAGCTACACGACACACTAATTAAATTTTGTGAATCATTTTCATTAAAAACATATCCGCATAACCTTTATGTATGTTGATCAATTATTTGTTTTTTCTTACAGGGTTCAGTATCAATGAGTATGTCCATATATCAGACACACCTTTGTTTCTTATGCACCCACTTAACGTCTGGTGAGCGTGAATTTGATATTATTAAGAGCAATACTGACGTGAATGAAATATATATATAAGGACACATTTTAATTTAGATTCTGCACTCCCAAGAAGCGTAAAGGACCATGAGTAAGTGAGATAATGCTTGCTATGTCAAATTTATGTTTTCATTTTGTATGCTATAGGTCATTTTACAAACTGATTTGTACGTTTCAGGCGAATTATCTGGTTAGGGGATCTTAATTACCGTTTCGATGGTCCAAATTGTTAGTCAGGTAAGTTGGTTCTACTCATTATATCTTTCGATGAATTAGTGAAAACATTTGTTTCACATATTCACCAAGCAAAAATACGTTGTAAGAAGACGTGGAATAACGGGTGTTGCGGGCCGGGTTAGGTGTACCCATAATACTTCTTATCAGCCTTTTGACCCATATTCACACATTCACCAATCAAAGAAGAGTTTTTCGACTCGGTTTCAGGTATGATTTTTGTCACGTTTTTGGTTACTTGTTGAGTTTTATTTTATACCTTTACGAAATATTTGATTGTATAGGAAGGACGTTTGAGACGATTGATACAAGAACAGAAGAAGTGATTGAGAGCATCACGGAAGGAGATAAAGAAGATGTTGATTTAGCTATTAAGGCTGCTCGTGAGGCCTTCGATCATGGCCCTTGGCCTCGTTTATCCTGTTCTGTACGTATTTCAACACCCTTTTGTAGTTTAACATGTTATCGTTTTGGTTAAGTTGAACCATATATGTACTCTTATGCTTTTTAAGCTAGTAAATACAAGCTCTTTGGTGATCCTAACACATCGAATTTGCATATTGACAGGAGATGGGAAGGATAATGATGAATTTCTTATAATTAGCCAAAGAAAACATTAAAGAATTAGCAGCCTTGGACGCCCTTGATGCCGACAAGTTATTTGAGCTTGGGAAGGCTACTGAGATACCATTTGCATTCAGCGTACTTAGATCTACACATTTTCAAATTTATGTTAATGTCCTCTTTTACTTTATAAAACTTTTGACTTACCACATAGTTTCTTTAACAGATAATACGCAGGTGCGGCCGATAAAATCCATGGAAAGACATTAAGAATGGCAAATCAGTTACAAGGGCACACGTTACACGAACCTATAGGTGTCGTGGGGAATATTATCCCATGGAACTTCCCTATCAGAATGTTTTTAATGAAAACTTGCCCGACATTGGCGGCAGGATGCACCATGTTGGTCAAGCCTGCTGAACAATCACCACTTTTCGCCCTTTATTTGGCCCATTTAGCTAAACTGGTACATGCCGGATAATAAACTATGTTTCTATTTATTTACATAGTTAACTATTAAGTAGAGCTGATTTATAATGGTTATTAATTAGGCCGGTATTCCTGATGGGGTGATTAATGTTGTAACGGGATTTGGAGAGACAGTAGGAGCCGCGATTAGTTTTCATATGGATATAGATTGTGTGAGCTTCATGGGGTCAACTGAAATAGGACGAGTAGTAATGCAAGAAGTCGCCACAAGTAATTTGAAAGCGGTTTGTTGGGAATAAAGGCGTTTCAAGTTAATACCGTTGATTGAAGAAACTACTACTGCTGAAGATTAGAATAAATAGTTTAAGTCATTAGTACTGCTAATGTAATAGTTAGTACTGCCAGTACAAAGTGTTAGTACTGCTAAGGTTATGGACCATTCACAGGAGGTCCATGATTCCTCTAATGGAGAATCAGTTTCTTCCTTTTCACAAACCCGGTTCGACATGGCTGGGTCAACCGGTTGAACCTATTCCGGTCAAAAAAACGGGTCAAATTAAACCAGGTTTCATATTTTCGATACCCGGTTAGACCCGCCGGATTTGAAGTGACCCGGGTCAACCCGGTTCTCGAAACCCGGGCGGGTTTTAGTTTTTTCATGTTTTTTTACAAATAAGCAAGTTTTTTTATATATATTTGCGACGTAATTTTATTTGTTACATGTTATATATGTTAGTAAATGGTTTTTAAGCTTAATATAAGATATATTCATGATTTATGTATATACATTTTTTGGATCATTGCAAATGTTATTATTTTTTATTTTTTTGAAAACCGGGTTGACTCGGTGGTCGGAACGGATACCGGTGACCCGATTGGACTCGACGAGAGTCTCAGCGTTTAGTGGGACCTGGATTTTTAAAACATGGGTTGAAAGTGTTTGCATTTTTTTTTCTTATAGTCTTATATCACAAGAGATAAATAAGTGTCACCTATAAGTATCAAATTGATTAAAAGGAATGCAACCTACGAAAATAGAAACTTGACGTATTCTCAAAATCAAACAAGTGTTTCATTAATTTGGCAATTCTTTTGAGCAAAATAAGAATTCGCCTAAAGAGACTTAACCATCTGGTTCCTACTAACAATATGATATCACAAGTGATAGATACGTTGATTACATGTTAAAAATTCCAAAAAAAAGACACAAAAAATTTTGAGCAAAGTTTCATTCTTAATATCACTTGTGATATTTCATATGCATAGTTAATGTCTAATATCACTTGTGATAATATATACAAAACAATGGAATATCACATGTGATATTAAAGGTTAAAAAGAATACTTGAATTATTCTGGAATATCACAAGTGATATTAGACATTAACTATGTTTATGAAATATCACAAGTGATATTGGACATGTCATAAATTAATGCAACACTAGTTTGATTTTGAGAATACATCGAGTTCTTTTTTCATAGTTTGCTGTCTTTTTATTCATTTTGGTATTTGTAAGTGACACTTGTTTACCAATTGTGAGTAACATTGTATCAAAGATGAAAAGTATTTAAATGGTCGGTCTTAGTCACTTTAGAGTAATATCTAATGTGATAAAGTAATAGAATGTAAAATTAGTCACTTTAGAGTAATATATCAGGTGATATAGCCATACATGAATGATGTCTAGTTTTGCTTATTTTATTGCTTTATCACCTGTGATATTACTTATATGTAAAATACCAGAATTAGTCATACATTCTATTGTTTTATCACATGTGATATTACTCATATGTAGAATACCAGAATTAGTGTCATATTATATTGCTTTATCACATGAGATATTACTCTTAAGTGACTAAGAATGACAATTTAAATTCTTTTCATCTTCCTTACAATGTTATATCACAAGAGATAAATAAGTGTCACTTACAAATACCAAAATAAATGAAAAAAAAGCAAACTATGAAAATAGAATCTTGACGTAGTCTTAAAATCAAACAAGTGTTTGCATTGCTTTTGAGCAAAGTAGGAATTCGCCTAAAGAGGCTTAACCTTTTTATTCCTACTAACCGTATAAAATCACAAGTGATATATAACATTGATTACATGTTAAAATTTTCAAAAATAACCACAATTAGTGTCACATTATATTGATTTATCACTTGTGATATTAATTATATGTGGAATACCATCATTAATGTCACATTATATTGCTTCATCACATGAGATTTTATTATTATCTATTTATCACTAATGATATTACAATGTCAGGGGTAATAAGTGTTAAGCCACAGGTGAATCTTAGATGATAAACGTTATATTTATCACCAGTGATAGTACAATCTTAGGGGTAATCAGTGTTAAGCCACGAGTAAATTTTAGTTGATAAAGGTTATATTTATCACCGATGATATTACAATCTCATCAGTAATCATTGTTCACAAATGAATCTTCGTTCATAAAGGTTTCGAAGACGGATTTGACAAGTCTTAAGGCTGATGTTGTTTTTAAATAGTCTTAGAATATCACATGTGGCAAAGAAAGTTTATGTATATATCACTTATAATATTATACCTAGTGGTTAGGAGTTTAGGATTTTTGGTATAGGGTTTAGTGGTTAGGGGTTTAGGGTTTTTGGTATAGATTTTAAAGTTTATGTATATATCACTTATAATATTATACCTAGTGGTTAGGAGTTTAGGATTTTTGGTATAGGGTTTAGTGGTTAGGGGTTTAGGGTTTTTGGTATAGATTTTAAAGTTTATGTATATATCACTTGTGATATTGTACCTAGTGGTTAGGGTTTTATGTAACACCCCCAGATTCTGGTATGTAGCGGAATGGTAACAATGGGGTGCTACGTCAAAGTACAACAATCAAGATATATGAAACGACCTTAAATGGACGTT
>BQNB010108379.1:8345-22963 GCA_026074375.1 Tanacetum coccineum
TACTGATAGTTGTAATTAGTACTGATAGTACAAAATAGTTAGTACTGATCAGTTAGTTAGTACTGATTAGTTAGTTAGTACCGTTAGTATAAAATAGTTAGTACCGTTTAAGAGATATGCATGAGATATTATAGGAAAAGATATGTATTATCTTTTACGCATTTTGTAAGCCAATATTAGGGTTTTCTTAGTGTATAAAAGGAATCCTCATGACATAGTTAGAGATATCAGTTCAATAGATATCTCATCTGATACAATCATATCTCATAGTTAGTAATCTGTAATCACTTAAAGCAGATTAATAGAAATCAAAGTTTAGTATTCATTGTTCTTCTTAATACTATTGTGTAGATTCCGCATATACAATAAGTATTCATAGTCAGTGTTTCTCTATAGTCAATCTGTATTTATACAAGTTGGCTATCACCCTTAGCAGGCTGCAAAGATCTGTTCAGTTTGGGACTCACAAGTGGTATCAAAGCCTGTGAGAAACTCTAAGTAAGAAGAACAAAAACCAGTTATAAACCTCTATCTTGCAAAACTAATCATGTCTGGATCACAAGATGAAATTCCACCACTACCACCACCACCACCATCACAAACACCAACACAACAAACTCCTCACATTGTTTCAACCATCAAACTTCCTATTCTCAAGAAGGGAGAATATGACATATGGGCCATGAAAATGGAACATTATTTAGCCAATACAGACTATCCTATCTGGGAAGTTATACAAAATGGAAATGGACCTGTATCAATCACCACAGATACGCAAGGCAAATCATGGTTTCTACCTTCGAGGACTGCAGAAAGATCTAGCCAGAGAAAAGCATGAAAAGGCAAGGGGCCACTTTGCTTATGGCTTACAGAATCACTTGCTAAATTTTCTAAAATAACTAATGCTAAATAGATGTGGGACCATTAGAATTCTAGATTTAGGGGAAATGAAAATCAAAGAAGAGCAAAAGTATATTCCTAAAGCAACAGGTTAAAGGTTTCTCTGATATCAACTCTGAAGGACTACATAAAGGCTATGACATGTTTCAAAGTCTTTTGAGTCAATTAGAGATTCATGGTGTAGGTGTCTCCATTAAGGATGCAAATCAGAAATTCCTTAGGTCTCTACCTTGTGCCTAGACTCAAGTTTCATTAATCATGAGGACAAAGCCAGGAGTGGACAGTCTCAGCTTTGATGATCTGTATAATAATCTAAGAGTCTTTAAGAATGATCTTAAAGGCTCTACTGCATCATTCTCTAGCACGCAGAATGTGGCATTTATTTCTGAGAACACTAGCAGTACTAATAATGTTAGTACTGCTTATGGTGTTTCAAATCCTTCTGGTTAAAACTCACAATATGAACAAACTTCATCATATTCTTTACTTGCAAATGAATTCAGTTGCCCTCAATTGGATCATGAAGATTTGGAACAGCTTGATGAGTTTGATTTAAAAGAAATGGACTTGAAATGGCAGGTGGCCATGATTTCAATGAGAATGAAAAAGTTCTACAAAAAGACAGGAAGAAAGCTACAATTTGATGCCAAGGAACCGGTTGGTTTTGATAAAACTAAAGTCGAGTGCTATAATTGTCACAAGACTGGGCATTTTGCTAGAGAGTGCAGAACCAAGGGAAATCAAGATAGTAAGAGGAGAGATGCTTGGAACTCTGGAAATAAGGATGGGAAGATATCTAGAAGAAGGAGGACTCTAAAGCTTGGTTATTATTTATGGAGAAGTGTTGATTGGACTAGTTCACTCAAGAAGAAGCAAATTATGATTTGATAGCTTTGCAGCAGTTTTAGCTCAACACAGAGGTAAATTCTTGATCAAAAAAAACTAAAGAGTCTTATGCTATTCTTAAAAACTGTATAATGCTCAGATGGGAACAACCTGTGATGCAGTATAGAAATACAGCATATACTCAAGCTTTAAAAGAAAAGTTGAAGCACAATGATTGGTTAGCAAAAAGGTCAACTTTGGTATGATGGAAAAGATAAGGTTTATGAAATAGACTTAGATGAAAATACTGAGTCCTTACATACCATAAGAAACTATTGGCAGAAGCTGAGAAAGAAAAAGAAGACTTAAAAGCTAAAGTAGAAAAATGGCACAACTCTTCTAAAAATCTTGGTAAACTGCTAAATACACAGATGAGTGCTAATGATAAATTTGGGCTTGGTTATGGGATTAAAGATATGTATGGCATCATTGATTATGGGAAATGAATTTTACTAAGTTATTTATGAATAAGGAAAGTGGATTTAGAAAATCAGCCTTTTTAATGATATGTTGTCATAGCAGAAGAATGCTTGCTGTTCCTCCACCCATGACAAAGGAATTACTCCATCAGACCTGAAATTGAAATAGATAACTCATATTTACTGATATGTATAAAACAATCTCAAGACTAGTGAATTTTGAAACCCAAACCAGTGACTTTGATACTTGTGAATCAAATTGTAGTGATGAAACACATGAATCATGTGCCGAACCAACTTAATCAAGGAACCCATAGTTATTAAGTCAACCTAAGCTTTGTCTTGAGCTCATATCATTGGGGAGTAGGAATCAGATAGTGAAGATCCACATGTTTTCTCTACCAACAGGAAAACAGGGGAAAACACCTAGTTTTGTTGTTCTAACCCAAGTAAAAACCCTAGGGAACTGTTAAGAATCAATTCACACATGTAAAAATCCTCTAAAGTGACAAGAAGGGTTGGGGATATGGTTTTACTACAAAAGCAGGTGTTGTATGTCAGTCTAGTCATCTGATCAGAGATGTGATTTTATGAGAAAAGGATGGCTAAACAGGTTGAAACTAAAAAACAGAAGGCAAGGATAATGGTTTCAAAAGGGAGAAGAAACCAGTTTGGAATAATGTGCAAAGAGGAATCATAAGAACCAATTTTTTCCTAGATGCATACTAACTAGAACTCGCAAAATTCAGTTGAGTACACAAGAGCTAGCGGTACCTTAACAATGTTAGTACCGCTAGAAACATAATTTTAAGCAGTCACGGCAGTACTAACTATGCTGTCTAGAAAATTATACTGTTTAACCTTTGTGAATGAGTTAGAACCAAAACTGTTTTTCATAAAACTCATTCACCATTTAGAAGCTGTTTAAATAAACAACAAACACTTAGAACAAATTTTTCAAAACAAAAGGTTAATACTGCTGAGGTAAATGCAGTTAGTGCTGTTGGGGGAAAAAGGGAAACTGTTGTTAAGCCCTCAACAGGTTGTAATTGGAGACCAAAAAGACATTACTGGCACAAAATCTCCAAATACAATGGTGGATCAAGACCTAGAGATTGTGCTACTTTCAAAGATCCACTAGGCAGACTCAAGCCCCAAATAGGATTGGGTCCCTAAAGATCTAATCCTTTTTATTTGATGTGGCAGGATACTCCACACAGAAATTTTCAGAACAAAGGGATGGTTGATAGTGATGTTTCACAAACCCAGGCACATGACTGGAACTAAGGCCCTACCTTGCGGAATATCAAGACTTTAATGTGCCCTGTTGCTTTTTGGAGAAGTAAAGGTTACATAACTGTAAAGGTAAAATAAAAATAGGAAAGGGTCAATTTTTGAAGATATGTGCTTTTAGTGAAAGAACTACAACCAGTTCCAATCTCTTTATCTGTGTCATAGATGTGTGATAAGAAGAACAAGTTCTATTCACTGACCTTGAATGTCTTGTTTTTGTCTCTCCTGAATTTTAAGTTACCCTGTGCAAATCAGTGCCTTACTTAGAAACCCCAGACAAAACAATATGTACAGTTTCAATCTAAGAATTATTATTCCTTCTGGAGGTTAGCATGTTTAATTGCAAAGGCCACAGTTTTTAATGAATATCTAACAAACGTACTAGAGGTTAGGGTCATGTTAACTTTATAAAAACTTAAACAACCTGTAAAGGGAAACCTTGAGAGGTTTACCTTTAAAGATTTTTCAAATGATCACACTTAGTGTTGCTGTCAGAAAGGAAAAGCAAACACAAAGCCTCCTGTAAGCCAAATCCGTAAGCTCTATTTGTCACGCCCTACAGCTCTTCACATGGATTTGTTTGAGGACCTACATCTATAGGGAGGCTTAACCTAAGACTTATTGCCTGGTTTTCACGGATGCTTTTAAGCAGGTTTAGTGGGTGGTTCTTCTTAAGAACTAAGGATGAAACTAGTGGAATACCTTAAGGACTTTATAGACAAATTTATCACACCCTCAAATCTGGGTTCGCAGCGAATGTTAAATATCCGAGGGCATTACATTTACTGGGATCAAAGCACAAGAGTATAAGAACGACCACTAAACTTGTTTGTTTGAAAAAGATACATTAGATAACCAAAATACTCTTTGTTTTTGTTACACATGCTCATGAGCTTCAAACTGAATCAACAAAAGAATAAAGATTCTGGTTTATAACAATTGTCCCCAAAATGTAATAAGACCCTAAATCTTAAATGTTGACTCTTCAATTATTGACTTCCAATGTATCATCGCACCTCGTGCCTTATTGACCTGAAAAACATGCTTAAAACGTCAACATAAAGTTGGTGAATTCATAGGTTTATGTAAATCAATGGTAGGACCGCAAGATTTCCAAGTGTATGATTAAGCAACAAATGCAAACATCATAAAAAGTAATTACATTTTCCTAAGCTCATGACACTGAAGCTCGACATATATGAATGCAAATATATTTGCCAACAAGTGTCCGTGAATGATGTGCTAACCCCGCAACATCCTAAATTCGACATGGTATGCGTTCGTTCCCGGTGATAGCTAGTCACCCGAACGGGGATTGTCAATCCCTAATAGATCTATTCATAACATTCGCGCCCACATAATGTAATTCCCAATCACATCTTTGCAATTAATAGTCAATGAGCAGGGACATAATGCTTATGGTAACTTAGGCAAACACGTAATCATGTATAAAATGTATACTTGCGGTCCAAGTGTAAAACTAGCAGGTTGTCTGCACCCTAAGATGTAATTCATTTAAAACTACCGTAAAACTGGGCTATGAACTCACCTTAGAAGGTAGTCCTCTGATTGATATTATATATCCAAGCAGGTAGTGAATCTCACGCAATTACCTAATAAATACGATCAAGTCTTAGTCTCATATTTAGGCTAACGTCTTCAATTATAAACTATAACAAGTCTAGTTTATATATACTGTTATCACTTGTGTGGTGGTGTACACGTTTATTGTATTCGTTTTCCTCGTTTGCTCTTGGGAAGGTGTACGGCTATATACTTTTAAGTTTACAAGGTGTTTAAGTATTAATAATAAATACACCTATTTATCATTCGCGTGACTTTAGTTATATAAGTATCCGTATTATAACACAACTAGTCCGATACCATAAGTGTTTATTTAATCACGTTAATTTATATAAAATAACTTAGTTTTCCATTATTGGCAAAAACAGTCCTTATATTTAAATAGAAATGTTACCATTTACAGCCCCGAGTTTCCATATTGATACCTTTAGTCCTCTATTTACAAAAAGTACAATTTTTGTTCTTGAAGAGTTTCAAACAGTCCCTCAAGTTCAAGAATGTCAAAAACAGTATTATTAATATACTCGTAGTATTAACAATATGACATAGCAGTACTAACTCTGCTAGCAGTACTAACTTCTGCTAACATAGGCCTATAAGCATTTAGGGTATTTAATAAGCACATAGGTTCTGCCTTAGCTTATAAATAAGCTGCTGGCCCGCATAAGCACTCGTCAATGGGCTGTTGAGCCCGATAGTGGCTCGTTAAATCCACTAGTGTTGCGTTATGGTTTCTTTTGTAACTTGTTTAGCATGTTAAGCATCCCTGTCCTTTGTTTAAGCAACTTGATGGAGCTACACTCATCCCATACGAGTCTTACAATGATACTTAGCAAACTGATTAACAATATGCTAGCGGTACTAACTCTGCTAGCAGTAATAACTTCTGCTAGCAATACTAACTTCTTAAGCCTGGCAGTATTAACTTCTAACTTAGCTCGTATCATACAACCCATCACTGAGTTAACAAATTTGTTAGAGTTTGTTTAAGCTCGTGTTGGACACAAGACGCGGCTATGGTCTTGCTAACTTATTTCGACATATCCCAAACAACCCTAGTTCGCATATACTATAGTGTACACATCCTTTATTGAGCAAGACGAGTTGTTAAGTATTATGATACGTGACATGAAAGTGTTTCCGTTTCTAAACGAGTTATCAAACCTCTCGGCTAAATATTTTACGTGTGCATGTCATGTTTAAACATTCATGCTTATACACAAGATCTTTGTTACGTGCCTTATGGCTTTTGGTTCACCACACAAGTCTATATATGTTGTATATTATAAGACGTGGACATGGGTTGTGTCATGCTAGGCACGACCCATGTTTAGCTTGTTAACACATAATAACCGTGCCTTATGACACATGAAGCAAACATGAAACTTAAGTATGAACACAAGCTAAGATACTTACAAGGGTCCTAGCTTTTTGAAGGGTAGTGTCATGTGGTGTAGTAATAAACCCAAATGGTATAGCCTAAGTCTTAGCTTAAACCTAAATCCTCCTTGTTTTCAAACCCTTAAATGTATAACTCTAGCTTATAGATTACTAGGCTATACCTTAGACCCTTTGTTTGTGAGTTGTGGTGTCGTGTTTATGCAAGTTGTGTCTCGACTGTGTTATGACTCGAAAGCAAGGACAAAGATAATTTTTGCTAGAGTGTTACAAAATGTGTGAGTGTGTAAACACTCTTAGTTGTGAGTCTTCCTATTTATAGAGAAAATATCTCTATACCACTTCCTAAAACCATGTCTCCTTTGCTAGAGAGGAGTAGTAGTTTAAGTACATGCTTAGGTGGTTTTTAGAGAAGTTCAAGCTTGTTTAAGTACAAGTATTAATGAATTTGGTGATGTACAAGATTATGCAAGATTTGTTAGGTTGTATGTGTGGGTGACGAGTTGGCTAAAGAGAGGGAAACACAAGTTAAAAATCTTGTATAAGATTTGTTAAGTACATTGCCTTAGTTAATCCTATGTTGTACAAGATTTAGCTAAGATTTGTGTGTATTACCCAATGGTCCTTGTGCCGTGTGAAATGAAAGAAAAACAAGGCAAAGTGTGCTAGTGTTTAAGTTTTCCTTAACCTTAAACTAACTAAACATTCATCCTTAAACTAACTATGGTATGCTATGGGTTAAGGGTACATGTTGTAAGGGTATGTAAGTGATTTTTGCTCCTTCCCACACCATTGGACGCCTAGGATTTGAGTTAGGGTACACATGATTAGACAATGTTTAGATATATGAGCTTCTATGTACTTAAGTTGGTTAATAACTAAAAGTATATAATGTTTGCCTTATGTTTGTGTTATGTTTAATCATAACCGGCCCCTATAGGCTTAATGACACAAAAATTGTACAATTTTTGTGTTTAGGGAATAAAAGTGGGTATTGGTTTGAGTCTAGATAAGTCTAGGTATTTCCCGGGTATGTCTAAATGTATTTTATTGCGAAACGTAAGCGTTTTACGTAACCAATAAAAATAAAATATGAAAGGTTATAAATTATATTCTTAATAATCATATAACACTTGCTTGATGTAAACTTTAACTTGTTTGGTGTCCGTTTACGTTGGATGATGATTTTTAGTTTACGCGATTTAACTATAAGATAATAATTAAAAGCGGACGCGTAAAACCCTAAAAATAAATAATGAAAATAATTGAGTCGGGAAATGACCTGAAAATGTGAAATGTTACAGTCTCCACCCGTTAGAAGAGCCTTGTCCTCAAGGCTCAAGTTGCAACACTTGATGAAGGTACGGGTTTAGTGAAGAGATGCGGATACTTCTTTTGAAATTGGTCTTCGCGTTCCCATGTGAACTCAGGACCTCTCCTTGAGTTCCATCGAACCTTGACAATTGGGATACGGCTTTGCTTCAACCGTTTGACTTCTCGATCCATGATCTCTACAGGTTCTTCCACAAAACGGAGCTTGTCATCCACATGGAGTCCTTCCAACGGAACGGCTAATGGTTCGTCAGAATAACATTTCTTCAGGTTGGATACATGAAATGTATTGTGAACTCTGCTCAACTCTTGAGGAAGCTCAAGCTTGTAAGCAACGGATCCAACCTTTTCCAGCACCTTGAAAGGTCCAACATATCTAGGGTTTAACTTCCCTCGTTTTCCAAAACGTACGACCATTTCCACGAGAAACTTGAGCATAAACCCTATCCCCAACTTGAAACTCCATCGGCTTACGCTTTAAATCGGCATAACTCATTATCGTCCACGACGTCCCTTGCATTCTTTGCTGATCTGAATGACCTTCTCAGTTGTCTCTTGGACTATTTTGGACGGTAAGTGAACTTGTCCAACCCGCCCAACAACAGATGAACGACACACTTTCGACCGTAAAGTGCTTCGAACGGTGCAGCCTTGATGCTAGCGTGATAACTATTGTTGTAAGAAAATTCAACTAGTGGCAAGTGTTTAACCCAACCATTCCTAAATTCGATCACATAAGCACGTAGCATATCCTCGAGAGTTTGGATAGTTTTCTCACTTTGTCCATCAGTTTATGGATGGTACACAGTACTCATATCCAAATTAGTACTCAAAGCCTTCTGAATTGACCTCCAGAAATTTGATGTGAATCTAGGGTCACAATCACAAATGATCAAGACAGGTATTCCATGCTGTGACTACCTCCTTTAGGTACATCCTTGCCAACTTCTCCATGGGGTCAGTTTCTCTCATTGGATAAGATTGCAGACTTCGTAAGTCGGTCAACAATCACCCAAATGGTTTCATAGCCTTGCGATGACTTAGGAAGCTTTGTGATAAATCCATTGTGATGTTATCCCACTTCCATTGGGATATCTCGGGTTGTACCAACAAATCCGATGGCCTTTGGTGTTCGGCCTTGACCCTAGCACATGTCAAACATTTGCTAACATAGGTGGCGATGTCGGCTCTCATATTGGGCCACCAATATAGATTCTTCATGTCTTGGTACATCTTGTCGGAACTCGGATGGATGGATTATTTTAATTTGTGGGACCCGTGCATGATCACAGTCCTCAAGTCACCATAACATGGCAACCAACTCCTGCCGTTTAAGCATAAGTTCCACGGCGCGGATCCAACTTCTCTTCAAGTAAATCCTTCCTATCAGCCTCCTACAATCTTCGTTTCTTGAGATTCTCTGTTTTCAGTGCTTAGTCTGAGCATTTAAGATTATTTGGGAAGATCCAAACAATAGCATAACTAAAGCTCGGACTCTTAATTTAATTCCTCCTTTCCTGCTCAAAGCATCAGCAACAACATTTGCTTTCCCCGGTGATAACGAATCTCACAATCGTAATCACTGAGCAACTCTAACCAACGACTGGCCTCATATCAACTCCTTTGGTTCTAGTATGTGTTGTAGACACTTATGATTCCGTAACACCATACACTGTTCCATACAAGTAGTGCCTCACAAATCATTAGAGCAAACACCACTGCACCAAGTTCAAAAACATGATTAATATATTTTTCTCATAATCTTCAAACTGTCATGACGCATAACAATCACCTTCTTGTTTTTGCATTCAACAACGCACCCAATCCTTTATGTGATGCATCATAATAAATAATGAAGTTCTCAGCTCCTTGAGGGAGTCCTAAGATAGGTGCTCTACACAACTTATCTTTCAATGTTTAAGAAAAGCTCTTCATGCACTTATCAACCCCATTCAAAGGCGACTTACCTTCTGTAGTAAGTTTTGGTCATCGGCTTAGTCGATTTTTGAAAACACTTTAAATGAATCTTCGGTAGTACCCAGCAAGACCTAAAAATTGACGAATCTCTGTTGGTGTTTTAGGAGACGCCCAATCTTTAATAGATTTAATCTTGGCAGGATCCACGTGAATGCCTTGACAGTCAATCACGTGACCGAGAAATTATACCATAGGAATCCAAAATTCACATTTTGAAAACTTAGCATATAACTCCTCCTTCTTAAGCAGTTCTAGAATTGCCTTAAGATGTTCTTTATGTTCTTTCTTGTTCTTTGAATAAATTAGTATATCGGCAATAAAGACAATTACAAACTTATCCAAGTATGGTTTGCACACTCGGTTCATGAGGTCCATGAATACCGCAGGTGAATTTGTCAAACCAAATAGCATCACTTGGAACTCGTAATGACCATACCGAGTCCTAAATGCCGTCTTCGGGATATCCTCTTCTCGTACCCTAAGCTGATGATAACCCGACCGTAAATCTATCTTAGAATAAACACTGGATCCTTGTAGTTGGTCAAATAAATCATCAATCCTTGGGAGAGGATAACGATTTTCATCGTCAGTTTATTCAATTCCCGGTAGTCGATGCACATCCAGAATGATCCGTCCTTCTTTTTGACAAACAAGACCGGAGCTCCCCAAGGTGAGGAACTAGGTCTTATAAAGCCCTTGTCGGATAGCTCTTGCAGTTGCTTCGACAACTCTTTCATTTCGGAAGGAGCCAATCGATAAGGTGCTCGTGCTACAGGTGCAGCACCAGGTACCAAATTGATCTGCCATTCCACTTGTCGAGTCGGTGGAAGACCAGGCAAATCTTCAGGAAATACCTCAGGAAAATCTTGAACGATTGGTACGTCCTTAAGTCGCTTCTCCCCTGACTTGTCTTCAATCTCCTTTGTAGTAACATGTGCCAAAAAGACGTGATGTCCTTTCAACAAATATTTATGAGTTTTGGTGCACGAAATGATGTTCAAACGAGTCTCGTTTCCCTGGCTGCTTCCATCACCATGGGTAATTAGGGTTTCATTTCCCCAGGGAATACGAACGATCTTCTCGGCACAATCAATAACAGCATGGTACTTTGCCAACCAATCCATACCAACTATGACGTCGAAACTACCAAGTTTTACGGGCATTAAGTTAATGTTGAAGGGATGATCTAAGAAGTTTAATGTACAACCCCGAATGATAGTGTTTATCCCAATTATTTTCCCGTCGGCTAGTTCAACATTGTAATAATGGTCTAATGTAGTTGGTGTGATATCAATTAGGGAGATAAATGTAGTAGATACAAAACTCCTATCGGCACCAGTATCAAATAGGATAGAAGCATAGCGGTTGTTTAGAAGGAACGTACCCATAACGACGTTGGAGTCCGGGTTTGTCCCTGCATTGCCCACCACGTACACTTTCGTTGGGGCATTGCCATTCCCACCTTGATTACCACGATTTTTATTCTTCAACTTTCGGCAGTTCTCGTCTTTTGAAATGCCCCTGGAACATCCACACACATTAGCAAGTGCCAGCAATCTTAGTTGTATTTCGGAGATCCTGCCGGTTGTTATATTACCGAGTTGGGACTCTCCCGCACGGCACACAGACCCGGCTGCCAGGCTGGCCCGAAACTTCCATGCACATATTAAACATGGCAAGCACATGCGCCTTTGTGGTGTAAGATGCATTTAGTACAGCGAAGGGCAATGATCCCGTGTACTGCCCTTTTATTTTCAACAGGCCTAGCAGTGATAAGCCCTCCTAGTGTGTCTGCCTCTTGTGTGTATGTTGGTGCCCCTAAAATGTTTCCAGCATTAAACTACAACATTCTCTTATGCTCAGCTTGTCTTCACAATAGTGAGACTTTTTGATCCATCTGATCGTTAGCAAACTCAATTGCTTTCTCCATCATGTTGGGTTGATATGACATTACATTTCCCCGAATCATATGAGGAAGTCCACCAACATATTTCTCAACTTCATCCGATTCCTCGTGGAACATCCTTTCACACATTAGTGCAAGCTTTTTAAAACGCAGAGTGTAACTCGCGACATCAGTACCGTTTACTTTCAGGTTCCAAAGCTCAATTTCTAACTTATTGATTTCACCCCTGGGCAGTATTTAACTGTCATCATCTCGTTAGTTCCTTTCAGTCCTACAGCATAAGAACAATCCATTTGAGTAACTGTCCTTCATGTGGATCCCACCATGTTCAAGAGAGCATTTCCAAAGAAAGTGCAAGTAGCAAACTTAACTTGGTTCTCCACAGCACAGTTGCTGATATGGAACACTGATTCCATCTTCTCGGAGCATTGCGACAACACAACCACTCCTTCAGTACCCTTAAAAGAAAGGGGCTTTCAATTTAGAAAATCCTTGTATGTACACTCACGCGGAGTGTGTACTGTCCCTCTAATTCCAGTGTCAGAATTATGGCTTCCGTCGCCCTGGCCATTAGTGCTATTTCGAAGAGTTTCATGATTAGCAAGTTCCGTAGACACTCTTGCTTTGATTAGCTGTTCAACAGCAGCAGCTGCATAGTGGTTAGCAGCCAGCAGCAACCTAAGCAGTACAATGACTCCTTGGTGGCATATTGTAACCTAAATCACAAACAATATAAAAATACATAGTTTTCATAAACATCACAGCATGCATGGGTACAACAGATAATAAACAATATACACATCATAGATTATTATATAACCTGATTATGGGATCACAACACATAACAAATTGAGATCAGAACATAACATAATACAAACACATTATATAAATATAACAAGATCACATACACAGTGATTAATAACAATGGCTGGGATCACAACCAAGACATGTAATTGAGATCAACATGGCATAATACAACACTCAAATATAACTGGACAACATACATATTGTCTGATACAAAGAAATGAAAATACAAGTCCGACTACCATCTAGCAGGGCATAAAACCCATAATACTTTAGCCCGGCTAACATAATGATATCTAGAATACGACTAGAAGGTAACCTAGGCAGAACTACCAGCACCCTCGCGATCATCTGCATGAGTCTAGCCTCTAGCCTAAAGTGCCTGAATTTGTCCCAATGCTGCTGATAATTGTCCCTGCAGTAATGAAACATGTGCAATCAATGTCGTCGTTAGTGAATCCTGTGAGGCGATACGGTAATCCTGCATCTGAGTATGAGTCCTATATGCTTGCAATTCATAGTGATCTGTCAAACTCAACCCAACAGAATGTGCCCAAGTCTCTCGAGAAACCAGGGCCTCCTGATCCAATAGTCGTGCAGTCTCATAGTGAAACTGTCTATCCTTGACTAATCCATCAACTCTCTAAAATAACTGAGTCTGCCTATCCTGAGTATCCTCTATCACAGCATAAATATCATGTATATCTAGCTCCAAAACCGCAGCAAGCTCGGTCACTCTAGCATTGACCCCCTCGAGGGTCTTCGGTGCTACCTGCTCAACAGCCTTTGTCGGGTCTACCCAAACATCTCTAATCCTATAGCCGACCTTCTCGGCTCTCTGACGTGTGGTTTTGGCATCTAGAGTGCCGATAAACCTATAGTCTATCCTATGACCTCCAATAGGTCTAGGAGCAGCAGTCGAACTCTCTTCCACCTCATACCTCGATGTGAGAGCAGTCAGACATAACCTCTTATGAGGTGGTAACTCGGCCTCGGGAATGTCCTCCCTACGGTCAACTGGTGATGGTATAAACAGTGAGGCTGGTAGTGGTAGTGGTGATGATGGTAATGGTAATGATGTGGGTACATGTGGTGGTAAATGTAGTGATGATGGTGGAGGTGGTAATGGTGATGATGGATGTAGTGGATGATAAGTGGATAGTGATGAGGCTCTCAATCTAATCTCGGCTGCTCTATAGCCTAACGGTGCCTCAGCATAAGTGGGACTATCAATAGTAGGTGGTGGCAGGGGTAATGGTGGAGACGATACAAGTAGTGGTGGTGAAAGAATATGGGGTAGTGGAGATGACCAAGGTGATAGTGGAGATGGTGGTGGTGATGGTGGTGTAGGTGCGGCAGCATACTCAACAATACGTGCCTCCATGAATGGTGACATATGTGGCTTAAGTCTGACAGTCTTTCGTGCCCTACGGAGACGTGTCTGAGCAAAGGACTCTCGTAGTCCCAAAGGGTGAACCTGGTGTAGGTGCAGACTCATCATCTCAAATGCTCTGTATCCCTAGCAGAGGAACAGGTCAACAACAGTACAACAGAGAGTCTGCAGAGCTAGGTGCTCCTCCTCCTCCTCGCATCATCTCGTCCACTAGGCTCCATCATCCTCGTCAATCATAACATCCTCATCGTTGTAGTACATCGGAGGCTCATCATCATCATCCTCCTCCTCCTCATCATTATCAGAGGAGTCATCATCATTGCCGTCACCTCCATCAGCTGGATAGTCTACTGGACCATCCTCAAAGTCCTCCTCGGGGTCCGAGTTAGCAACGTAGCCTAGAGATAAGGCTATAGGCGAATCAGCAACAGCATAAGGCTGATCCTCCATGGGAACCTCCTCATCAGATAGGGCCAAGTACTCGGGGTACTCTGGTCCTGGCACATAATCTGGCGAGAGCGGTGCCTGCTCTGGCTCCTCAGGGCCAGGCACATAGTCCGGTGAAGCCGGTGTAGCCTCCGGTGCATCGAGCTCCTGGAGTCTGAAGAAGTCTACAGCCCAAGCTATCGGGTCTCCATGCGATGATATAGACGTATATGTAACCTCGGATGATGCCGAATCCGATGACATGACTGTATCTGTAACACTCAAACAGAGTTTACATTAG
>BQNB010108380.1:0-22963 GCA_026074375.1 Tanacetum coccineum
CTGATGAATCTGAAAGATGATTATTGTATATTTTGAAAATCAACACCCAAAAAAATAAGATTTCCCTTATTTTGACACATAAGCGCACTGACACGTACACTTACGGAATATAAGAAGGACGGGTTGTGATGCAAAGTAATCACAAGCCTTTGAATGAATATAAAGTAATTCATTCCCGAGAAAAATAAATTTTCCGTTGTGAGGTCAAGTTGTCTTTTTGACGACATACCTACTGATAGTAGTTTTACATAGATATAAAAAATATATATAATATAATACTTCAAAGAGGAATTAAGAAAATTCTCTAAGGAAAATTTACTCTCAAAAATATATATAATATAATATATAATACGTATATTAAACCGGGCAAATATGATCACCCGGGTCGTTTCCCCAACGACTAGTGAAATTGAAACCTCGTTTAAGTCCGGATTCTGATTTGAATGAGCAAATTGATGATTTGATTATCTAAAGCAACAATTAAAATGGACAATTTAAAACAATTAAACTAATACGGGAAACAAATAAAACGCGACAAAAAAGCAAGAAAACTAATTTTAACCCCTAAAAATGTAAACTAAAATTCTTAACCTAAGATAGGACAAAAGAAAATTTTAGGAAAAAGAAAAACATTTTTTTTTGATTATTTTTGAATTTAATATGAATTAAAAACTAATTTAATCTAATTAAATCCTATAAAAATAGAAAATAATTGAAATTATATTTTTCCTAAGTAAAATAAGTAAAAAGAAAATTTTAGAAAAAGAAATTACTATTTTTGGCTTTTTAGATTAAAAGATATGATTTTTATAAAATTAAAAACTATAAAAATACTAAAACTATTAAAAATAAAGTCCTAAAAATTTTATAAAAATTTACACTAAATAAAGAAAAAGTGCAGAAATTTTATAAAAATAAAAGCCCTAATTTTTACTCTTTAATTAAAGTCTAATTAAACTAATTGAAACTAAACCCTAATTATTAATTAAAATATTAAAACTAATTAAAACTTAACTAAGATTTAATAAAAGGACTAACAGTGCAATTACTAAAAGGACTAATGAAGTAAAACTCTTAACAGACAAAGGATTAACTGAGTTAACAAAGAAATTTAAGAATTACAAAAATAGTCCCTGAAGTCCCACCCCGACAACAAACTAAGTCCAAATAAGCCTTAAAATAAGATGAAGTTAAAAACAACTTAAAATTCAAAAACTAAAAGACAAAAGTTGTAGAATAAGATGGGGAGTTTAACATAGCAAAGACCTAAGGCGCTTGATACTTAAAGATAAAGCTCTTAAGAGCTTTCTCAATAAGCTGTCCTTAGTAAGGGGAGGCATTTGAGCTCATTTTTAAAATAATGCTTGCACAAAGTTGATATAAGCTCTAATTGAAAACCAAAACTATTTCGTAGATTAGCTTATAATGTATATGAAACTGAATTGTTAAGCTTACTAAACAGGAAACACTTGCTGCTAGCTAATTTTGGGGATTAAGTAGGCTAACTTACGAAAAGCACTTAATTCCTCAAAAAAACCAATTGAGCTAAAATGTTAAAATTAAAAATAGAAGCTGAGCTTTTAGAAACTTAATAACCTAACTCTAGACTATGAATCCAAATCATAAAAATAGTTACTACAACTTAAGATTTAAAACTTAAAGGCTATCTTTTATTACTACTGTTTTTGGCTTTTATGAGTTTTTTATGACTTTTGACAGCAACATTAAGCTATGTAAATAAGCTAGGAAATAAGATTTAAGACTTAATCTAAATTAAACTATAACTAAACTATAAAATGTATACGATAACACTATTAAAATCCTAACATGCTAGCTTAATGTGGGGCTTAAACATCAGCAGTACTAACTTTTGTTAGTATTGCTGGTGCAATTGGCAGTACCCAAAGACAAAGAGTGCAGGCTAACCTAGTGATTACCATTACCTTAAACACACTCAAATTGTGTGTATAGACACAATGCAAGCAAAATCCAAGCCTTAAGGGCTTTGATTAAATTTTGTACTAGTGAAAATCAAAGAGAAATTGCCCTGGTGCACAAGCAATCATACTGGATCAAAATGAAATTATGCTCAAACTAAACCTACAAACTTCATTAATTCCTAATCAAATATGATATTAAAACTAACCAAAGCAAAATCACCAAGAAACTTTGACTATAAAAGGTCAAACAGATTTAATCCAAACACCATTTTAAGCTGGACAAATTCCATTTAAGCTTATGAAATGAAAATCTATTAGGCCCAAACTTAATTACCAGAAATCATTGTGCTTTTTATCACTCATGTAAGTACAAATAACAGCAAATAAGCAAAATAGCAGTTAATACTATAAAGCAAATTTAAGCATCTAAAATTAGATACAAGAGAAAATGTAAAGGAAACTTATTTGACCTCTAGCCAAACAAGAGGAAATAACACAATTAAGCTGCTACAAGCTCCCTAGCTTATTAATAAGCTAGGGTATAAGTTCATCTTTGACCCTTCCATATTTGGTCAAACTTCCAAAAATTCTTAACACCCAAAAGCAAAGGTAATTAAGCTAGTTCTATGATTAAAACTGAATTATGTTCTAACTTGAGCTTATGAAAAGTGACAGAAGTAATGAAGAGATTAAAAGAGCTTATTGCCTTATAAAGCAAAAGGAGCTTAGAGACTGAAAATATAAGAGCTTAGATAAAACTAAAATGCATTTACCAATGAAATTGATTAATTTCTTTTATAGAAGGTTACAAATAACTGAAAATGAAATTACATGATTAAAATTTTAGCTTAAATTTAAAAGATACTATCTAATTCTTACTCCTACTCCTACCTAGATTGTGAATGTGTGTGAAGGGTGAAGACTATTTATAGCCTGTAGAGAAGCTTCTAGCCTTGCTGCCCACTCCATTCAATCATGGCCTTCCAAATTTCTAATAATTGCCAAATGATTAAGAGTTGTTGGATCACATATGTGCACACACGGATTGCCAGCGTGGCAATCCGTGATGTGACATGTTGTGTTTCTTCTGAGAGTGAAATTAGTGTAAAAATTTCCTTCTCTTGTGCTTTCTTTACATAGCCCGTAATCCTCTCTTTGCGTCTTGGCCAATAGGAGCTTGATTTGACTGATTTGTCCATGACATCTTGATTTAGACCACTTGAATAGACGTCCTTGCCCCTTAATTTGGAAAAACCCCTTGTTTTTGACAGCTTGGTAAATGGAGATGATGATGAATAGTACTAGGATCTTGGCGCCAAGTTTTTAACTGAAAAAGGTAAAATTCAGTTGTAACTTTGGTGTAATTGCAAATCCAGTCCTTCTCTTTCCTTTGTCCAATTTTAGTTATAAAGGGACTTTGAAAAATACAAGTTTGGCCCTTGTGGTTTATGAAAAAGGGAAATGGGCTAAGGTTTTGGGCTTTAGGATCCGGGTAAGGCCCATTTGGGTTTAGGGACCATTTATGAACTTTTCTAAAACTTAAGGGGGCTTGTGGTTATTTTTCTAAAACTGTTCTAAATCGTTAGTGAAATGGGCATATAGGTTTTGGGCTAAGGTTTGATTTTTCCTGGCTTTGCTTCCTGCTTTTGTTCACTCTTCCGTTCTCGTGTTCGTGATTGCTTGTTTTTGATGGTTTTCTTATGATTTTTAATATATCCGAACCTGCATTCACAAAACACAAATACAAGCATATTTTTGCCATTTTTGGTCTGTTTTGGGCTTAATTGGGTTATTTTTGGTACAAACGGATATGTGTATTCTACACTTATCAAAATTCCCCAAACTAAACGATTGTGTGTCCTCACGCAATATCACATGCCTTATAACCAAATACCTCAAAACTTCCCCAAACTAAACCTTTGAAAAGTAGCAAAGATTTTTATTGAGAGAGATAAGAGATCATAAGTTATAAAACACTCGATTTCCCATTTTCAAAGATTTTTCTCTTTTTATGATTTTTCTTGATAATTAACTACCTAACTACAACTTATTTGTGATGACATAAGGTATTGTTTTCATTACCTCATTGGTAACTTTTAGGATCATAGAACAAAAAGCACCATTAAGTGTCTAAAAGATAACTTCATCATCCCCGACTTTTCACTTTTCCCATGCTAAGCTTAAAAACAAGATCATTGTTAATTACAAGTCATGACACTAACACTACTCATAAATATTATTTGTGTACTTACTTTTCCTCCCGCAAATCCTACTTTAGTATCTCAAGATTTTACTTAAGTCATATACCCGTAGGCTCTTTAAGACTTGTTTCGATACTTATTAATTCCAAAAATAAAGTGTTTCGGTTAAAGAACGCTTTATTTAGCTCTGGGCCCTTTTCAAAACGATCAAATGTCATAAAGATTAAAAGTCCACATCGAGGCAATCCAAAATCTTTGGCTTTTATTAGGCTACAAGCAAGGAACCATTCATGTCATATCCCTAAGGCTCTTTAAGACTTGGTAATGGACCATTCTTATTTGACCACCATATTACCCCTTAGGCTCTTTAAGGTACAAAGTAAGACAAAAAATTTAAGCAACATTATTATACACTAAGTCCTTCTGAAGGCCTACAACACCCGGCCACGCCTCCGTCAAGATGTAGAAAACTTATTTCGACTCTCGGTAACTTCCTGACCTTTTTGAAGCTGTAAACATCGGTTCGTGGAGCCTGCAGATGCAGCAAATCTTTATCAGTTCTCAGGATTTATTATTGAATTCAACTTATCCCATATACCTAAGGCTCTTAAGGATTAAGCAAATATTTCTTTTTATGGTATACATATAATATTGCCATTATTAAGTATTCCTGAGGTGTTCTTCCTAATCACAAGGAACTAAGAGGAAACTCTATTAGATATTTATTACCAAAAAACCATACAACTTATTTATTAATCATTTTTTTACTAGAGTGTGAAACAAGTCTAATGGGAGAAAAAGCCACAATTAGTACTTTGAGCTTGAAAGAAAACCTAACTATTCTTATGTTTATGTCATGACTTTTAAATAACGATATCATTCTAATTCTTTGTAATTTAAAATCTCCAAGAGAGAAATTCGTAAAACACTTAGCCTATATAAAATCAACTCGGCATATTTTAAAATCTTCTAGAATTAGCACAAGTTTTTCATTTTCTACTTGATTAAAGTCTGCAGTTTAAAGTTTATGAGACTTGCAAAATAAACTATCATCATTAATTGTTAAGGGAGAAAGCTAGAACTCTACACGTACGATCGGGTCAAAAATTACTTTTTATTCTTACCAACGGAAAACCTACATTTTTGTCTTAACACATTTTTTTTAAATATGACAATTAAGAACTTAAAAATTTAAAATTTGTGCTATTTTTGTGGGAAAACGGGTACGTGAGAACAAAACAATAAGCAAGCTACATCAAATCGATAGATTCCCTTCCCCAAACTAAAACGAAACATTGTCCTCAATGTTTAAAGTCGGGTCTCTACGAAAATCTAAGCCGTTTATGAGTTATGCAAAGATAAACGTTAATCGATAAGACGAAAGGATATGGATCTCCCCAAACTAATTTGACACAAAGGATTAGAAGCTCGAGTAGAACGGGATAAATCAACCGGACACGAGAGGCTTCAAAGAATTTGTTGGGTCGATCCTGCAAAAATCACAACTAACAAGCATAAACATCGAGAAATCGAAAAGAGTACAAGCCTCTCTCAACACAACACATTAGTTTAAGAAAATAGAAAGGATAAGCATGGGGTGAACTCCCATGAAGCGGCTTGTTTTTGATCACCGAGTCGCAAGCTCGACTCGATCCCTGAATTTAGTTGTCCTTAGGGAGAGCAAATGGAAACATTCATTGAAACTGCCACTGGATTATGAAACGTGATGATGTCGGGATAAAAAATGAGATCTTCACTCCTGGTGGAGCAAGATAAAGGAGAAAATTCGGGATAAGTGAGAAATGGTAGAAATGTACGGATGGTAAATGTGAAGGAATCGTCCTCTTCAACATTTGAAACAACTATATTTTCACCTTCTCCTGGTTTAAAAGATTCATCATTATAAAGCACATCTAAATAAACATCCGGTGGTTCTGGAGGTGGTCGAGGTAATGACGGATTATCAAAATGAAATGACTCATATTCGGGAAGAGAGTAATTAGCATGAGTAGTGGTACTGCCACTTCTCGTCTCTTCCGTATGATCGCTAAAAGACTCGAATTCGGGTAAAGAATTATCCGAAAAAGAAAAAGAAGTAACCGACGAATCACTATCCATGATGGGAATAGGATTGTCTTTCAAAGATTCGATATTAGAAATAAGACGACTAACGTTCAACAATTTCTCACGAAGGATAACGTCTTGGATTTGAAGAATGTCTTCTAAATCAAATTCTTTCTCTTCTTGATCGACTTCATTCACCTCCTCTAGGCTGACGTACTCGATGTCTTCAAAATCATCGTCATCACTCTAAGTATCATCATTTGGATCAAAATTGGCTTCAACAATTCCCGGTGGAATTGGAGCAATATGAGCAAGTTCATCGACGAACTCCTCGAAAATAGGGTGGATCTTAGAAGAATGAACAATCGAAGTATCACGGTTAATCAAAGATTCCATAAGTTCAGGGAGCCTCAACATTACACGATCACAATTAGGCACCTACACATATCATCGGAAATACCTCGAAAACTCACTTGGGTTGGGACAAGGTTCTCAACAATAGACTTTATGACTTCGTTGATTCCGTTTGCCGGAATGATGTCGAAATGCTAATCCCTCCTATTTGAGAATTATCAGGTTCTTCGATCGGTAAGTGGGTCTGTGTTGTAATTACTAAAGGAATATAATCATCCTTCGTCATACATGTAACAGAATAGCATGTAACGACAAGCAACAAATACTTTTCATCTTCGTAAGCTTTCTCCTTTTTTCGTAACTGTCGTATTGCACATATATATAAAAATCTTGCTTAAGTTTTCGAATTCTAATCTCACTATTTCTCTCATATTATCTCATAAAATCTCCTCGCCTCCAATCTTTTATTACCCAATACCTTTATTATTTTCTTAATCTCTCTATCGACAATTGCTTTCTGCCATCATTTCCTCGAACTCATTTCCTCTATTTTCTTTCTTCGATTCTTATTATTTCTTCGATTTTTTTTCCATTTTATTAAGGACTTGTAAAAATCCTGATGATCGTACGGAGTTCTTGCTGGGGTTTGTGGGTGTTCTAAATCCCGGAAGAATTTGGATAATAGCAAGAATTTGCTCAAACATTAATTTCATTATTGGTTTGACATTGATCAAGTTTCATGTGGAACCCCCGCAATTTGTACAACAAAGATATTGTTGAGAATAACTCTGAAAATTTGTGGAAAATAAATTATCATTAACGTTTTGATTTGTTACACGATTCTTGTTCATAGACAAACGGGAACTGTAGTGTGAACAATCATAACCATAAAGAGCATTATTTCCACATAACTTACGTATAACGTCTCAAATGGAGTTGTGGAGGTGGTAAGGAAAAATTTGGGAATTATCGAAAGAATTCGGTTTTGGATTCATAAGTGATTGAATTTTCAGCTTCTAATTGCATGTGGGTGAACAGATTGGCAAAAATCTGTGGGAGCTCATTAATGGTTGAATGCATTGTTCTGGATTTGAGATAATCGGAACTTTGGTGGTCAATTTAAAAAAAAAAAAAACCGTTAATGGAGAACCTTTACCAACAAGATTTACAAATGCATTGTCGACATAAAATTCCCATCTATGAATCACGCACTAATAACTATGATTATGGTCAATTTGTGAGTTCTTGCGAAGATTTTTCACCGGGGTCTTGATTGACAATGATTGGCTCTCTAGGAGCATTAACATCGTTGGTATTGTCATCGGATAATTCGAAAGTATCTTGAAAGTTTTCAACACAATACGCAAGCAAATCTTCATCGAATTTCTTTCGTAAAAATGCACATCCATGACAACTTGGACCATCAACCGGGGTTCCACATCTTGCACAACGCGGCGAAGAGTACGGGTTCAGGATACAATAATCTTGCTCTTTAAGACTCCTATCGAAAAACAACATTCTCTAGTGTACAAACTTCCACAAGTCATGCATTCCTTAATTGCGTAAAGAGATTTTAAACTATGAGACGCCATAAGAATTAAACAATTTAGAGGGTTAAGGAAATGAATTAAATGGATAAGAAGAAAAAGAAAATTATTTTTGATTTTTTTGATTCTTTAAACAACATATTTTATTTTATTTTTTTTTAATGATTTTACGGTTACACGGGATGAGACTTAAACCAAGTAATCAATAACTACTTCACGGTCTAGCTCTTGAAAATTGCTTTTCAAGGGGAGCCGTATTTCGTTAGAGACACAAATGGCAAGTGTTTATTTAAGTCTTTAGTTCGATTTGGGAACCAACAAGTTCACCTAGAAACGTATTATGATAACACCTCGTTTTGAGAATGTTATATTTTGGTATTTTGACCAATTGGAGCTCTCGCTTTTTATCTCTTAATTTAAAGGAGGATTTTTTTATATTTTTTTTATCTTTTACTTATACTAAAAAGAAAAGGAAAATATTTTTTTTTACTTTTTATATTTTATATTTTTTTTTGGATTTTTGAATTATAAAATAAAAATGAAACTTTCGAGTGTGAAATGATCTTCAAACCAAATCGTCAAACACAAAACGTAGGAATCTTGACACTAATCCCCGGCAACGGCGCCAAAAACTTGATAGTAGTTTTACATACATATAAAATATATATATAATATAATACTTCAAAGAGGAATTAAGAAAATTCCCTAAGGAAAATTCACTCTCAAAAATATATATAATATAATATATAATACGTATATTAAACCGGGCAAATATGATCACCCGGGTCGTTTCCCCAACGACTAGTGAAATTGAAACCTCGTTTAAGTCCGGATTCTGATTTGAATGAGCAAATTGATGATTTGATTATCTAAAGCAACAATTAAAATGGACAATTTAAAACAATTAAACTAATACGGGAAACAAATAAAACGCGACAAAAAAGCAAGAAAACTAATTTTAACCCCTAAAAATGTAAACTAAAATTCTTAACCTAAGATAGGACAAAAGAAAATTTTAGGAAAAAGAAAAACATTTTTTTTGATTATTTTTGAATTTAATATGAATTAAAAACTATTTTAATCTATTTAAATCCTAGAAATTTAAAAATATGAAAATAATTGAAATTATATTTTTCCTAAGTAAAATAAGTAAAAAGAAAAATTTTCAGACAAGAATGACTGAAGTTTTGTGGCTTTTTTAGATTGTTACAGATTATGGTTTTTATAAAAATAATAAAAACGATAAAAATTACTAATAACCTATTAAATATAATGTTCCTAAAATTTTTTATAAAAATTTTACACTAAATATAAGAAAAAGTGCATAAATTTTATAAAAAATGAACTGCCCCTAATTTTTACCTCTTTAATTAAGTCAATTTAATCCTATTGAAACTAATCCCTAGTTATTAATTAAAATAATTAAAACTATTAAAACTTTCAACATAAAGATTTAATAAAAGGATATAACAGTGCAATTACTAAAAGGAACTAATGAAGAAAAATACTCTTAACAGACAATGAGATTAATTGAGTTAACATAGAATTTAAGAATTTCTAAAAATGTCCTGAAGTCCCACCCGCGACAAACAAACTTAAAATCATTATAAGCCTTAAAATAAGTTGAAGTTAAAATTCAACTAGAGAAAAATTCAAAACTCAAAACGACCAAGTTTGTAGATAAGATGGGGAGATTAACTTTAACTAATACAGACATAAGGGCTGAAACTTAAAGATAAGCCTCTAAAAGAGCTTCCTCAATAAGCTGTCCTTAGTATGGAGGCATTTGACGCTCATTTTTACTTAACTGCTGCGAGGGGGGAGGCGGAGGTGTGGATTGCACAAAGCTTGATATAGCTCAAATTGAAATACAATCCAAAAAACTTGTTCGTAGAATAGCTTATAATCGTTGATGAACTTTGAAATTGATAACGCATAAACTAACACCAGGAAACTACTAGAAGCTTGCTTAAAATTTTTAGTGGACTCAAAGGTAGGCATATCTTCACAGAAAAGCAACGTTAGTTAATCCTCAAGAAAATCCAAATGAGCGCTAAAATGCTTTAAAAGATCCAAATAGAAAGCTGAGCTTTTAGAAACATTAATAGACTACTCTAGGGTATGGATATCACCAAAATCATAAAAGAAACAGTTTACTTTTTTACAATATACAACGTTGAAAGATTTTAAAAACTTACAAGGTCTAACTTTTGTTTATTCATACTGTTTTTGGCTTTTAAGAGAGTTGTTTTTATGACTTTTGACTAGCACATTAAGCTATGATAATTAGCATAGGAATAGATTTTAAGATACAACTTAAATCTAAATTTAAACTATTACTAAAACTTTTAGATATGCTAAAATAAGATAATACTATTAAATCCTTGAGATAGGTCATTGCGATTTGGCTGAATGTGGCGGGACTTAATGATTTCAGCAGGTACTAACTTTTGTTAGTTCTGCTTAAGTGCGCAATTGGTCGCTAGTAACCACAGAGACAAATGAGTGCGCAGGACTAATTCTAGTGACTACTCATTACACTTAACACTCAGAGAATGAGTAGGTTATAAGCAAGATAATACAGAAAAATCATGACTTAAGGGCTATGATAAATAAGTACTGTAGTTGAAATATCAAAGAGGAACATTGCCCTGGGTGCATACAGGCTCAACTCATAACAAGGCTACAAAATGAAATATATGCTCAAACTAGAAACTATTAACTCTTTGATAATTCCTAATCAGTATAGTGATATGAAGAAACTAACTATCAAAGGCAAATTCACAAGAAACTTGGACTTAAAAGGTACAACAGTCTTAAGTCCAAACACCCGAGATAAGCTGGACAGTAAATTCCATTTGTTAGCTTAGTGAAATGAATAATAATCTATTGTGACTAAAACGTTAAATAACCCAGAATATCAATGGGCTTTTATAATCACTCAAGTAAAAGTACTCAAATATCAACAGCAAAAAAGTAAGAGAAAAATAGCAGCCTTAATACTGATAAAAGAACAAAATCTAAGCATGTCGGTTAGATACAATGAGAAAAGAATGTAAAGGAATACTTCTTGACCTATAGATCCAAACAAGAGGAAAGTAATACAATTTAAAGCTGCTAACAAGCTATCCTTACGCTTAGTTAATTAGCTGTAGGGTATAAGTTCATCTTTGACCACTGTCCTAGTTTTGGTCGCAACTTTCCAAAAATTCTTTAACACCATAAAGCCAAAGTTAAATTAAGATTATGGTTCTATGATTTGACTGAGACTTAATACATCTGAATTATGTTCTAATCTTTGGCTTTAGAAGAAAGAGTATACCAAAAAAACAAATGACAGAAGTAATGAAGAGATTGAAAGAGCTTATTAGCTTATAAAAGCAAATGGAGCTTAGAGAAATGAAAATATAAGAGCTTATGAGAACACTTTAAATTGCATTTTCAACAAAGAAATTGATTACATTTATTTTTTATATGAGGTTACAAATAACTGAAAATGAAATTACATGATTAAAATTTTAGCTTAAATTTAAAAGATACTATCTAATTCTTATTCCTACTCACTTAGCCTTGATTGTGATTGTGTAGTGATTGGGTGTTGACTATTTATGCCTGTTGAGATGCTGTATTGCCTTGATGCCCTCTCCATTTTTCTTGGGCCTGCACAATTAATGTTCCTATATTGCAAATGTTTATAGAGGAGTTGGCATCACATATGTGCACACACAGATTGACAGCGTGGCAATCCGTGTTGTGACATGTTGTGTTTCTTCTAGAGTGAATTTAGTGTAAAATATTTCCTTCTCTTTTATTGTGCTTTCTTTACATAAGCCGTAATCCTCTCCTTTGCGTCGTGGCAATTGGGGAGCTTGATTTTGTCCATGGAAATCTGTGATTAGAAGTACACTTGAATGACGTCCTTTTGACCTCTTAAATTGAAAATCCCCTTGTTTTTGACAGCTTGGTAAATGGAGTTGATGATGAATGAGCTACTAGGAAGTCTTTGGCGCAAGTTTTTGAGAACGGTGAAAATGTAAAATTCTAGTTGTAATCCTTTTGGTGTAATTGCAAATCCGGTCATGTCTTCCATTTGTCCGAAAAGATTTAGTTATAATGGGATCATTGAAAATACAAGTTTGGGCTCCTCTTGTGGTTTATTGAAAAGAAGGGAGAATGGGACTCTAAGGTTTTGGCTTCTAGGTTATCCGGGTATAGGCCCGCATTTGGAGGTTAGAGACCGACGTCATTTATGATAACTGTTTTTTTGTAATACTTGAGGGGGCTTAAAGTGAGATATTTTGGCTCTTTGTTGAGAGATCCTTTTGTTGACCATGATTGAGCCCGGAGTTGAACTGTAGGTTTGATTTTTCTCTGGACTTTGCTTCCGCGTTTTGGTTCACTTCCTTCGGTTCTCGTGTCCGTAGATTGCTGGTTTTTGTATTTGGTTTTCTTGTGATTTTTGAGTATCTCCGACCGCATTCACAAAACAACAAATAAAGCATATTTTTACCATTTAGTGGTCTGTTTTGGGGCTTAATTGGTTAAGTTTTCAGGTCAGACGCAACAATGGATAGTGTAGTCTACACTTTTCACCTACCTTGAGATAAAAGACCGGGTTACTATCAGAAATTAATTGCATGCCATATTTGCATGTGTTTGATGCTTTTGTAATCTTCTCCTCGAGAACTTCAATGTACAGCTACATATATGTAATAGATGACATTTATGGAATGGCCAGTGTAAATGTATATCGATTTCAGATAGATCATCGTTTAGAGAGTACATAGATTTTTATTTGTGTTTATTGATTTTTTAATTTTTTATTAGTTTTTGAAAATTTTATATGTAATAGAATATCATATTTTGTATTTTTATGTGTTTGATTTATTAGTAATATGATACAAGGATATGAGTTTCCAAGCGCCAATACCGTCCGTTTCCTCTGCCAAACGTTTTAACGTTTCCAGAGACATGCTTCACCTTTCGATGCTTTAATCGATCAGAAGTAAATTCTTTTCCTTGGCTAAAGTTTGGTGAGATGTCCAGCGAGATTTAGTATTCAGGTTTCGGACATAATGTATCAATAGTCTACAATTCCAATTTCCTCAACCTAGTCTCCTATTATGAAATGATAGCGGAACATCAAATGTGCTTGGATCTAGAAGTGTTGATACGATTGTTGCTATTAGAGCTTAAGAAGTCGAATCGCACTCGTATGTTATAAACGCAGTTGACTAAATAAATAATAATTTTTATAAAAATTAGAGTGAAACTGCTTATTGAATGTTTAAATGACTCTATAAGATTCGTGTTAGTATTGTGAACACATCCATAGAGAATTGTTGGCAACACGCTTCCGCAGATAAGGCAATATAAATTGGAGAGCCATTTCATGTTACTCGATCTGGCAGTGCTCTTTTGCTTCTTGGACGACCAGCTACAAGGTTATCACACTAAGAACTAAGAGTAGTTCTTGATGTGAGTAACAGAACAGTCTGAGTTAGTCTTGCGTATACAACACAGGATCATGATCGGAAGATCTGCTATATAAGCTCGAATGTATAAAGAGGTCATTTCTTGAGCATGCCGTATTGAAAGAGTGGTGGATACTAAAATGCACGCTTTTGAGGAGATTCTCATGTTTGAGAGAAGTAAGGTAAGCTTGACAGCATTATTCATTAGTACAATGCAATCGTGGTCCTAATTTTTGACCGTAAAGAGCCTTTTTGAGCTTGTACACATGCGATGGGTTGTCCTGATCAACAAATCCTTCTGGTTGAGAAACGTAGACCTCTTCTTTGAGTTGGCCATTCAAGAAAGCCGAAGTGTCTGATTGACAAATTTGGTTCCATTATCTGTTCGAACATTCTGGACTATGGCATTCAAACGAACTTGTATGTTTTTAATACATTTGATGATGGCCGCAGGAGCTTCATCTTTTGTCTTCAAAAATCTGACCCAGGTAAATCTTAAGTAATCGTCAACTATCACTAGGATATACCTTTTCCCGTTATTACTAGCCACACGCATCGGGCCACACAAATCCATATGCAAAAGATATAGTTTCTCTTGGTTAGTGTCTTCGGCTTTGGGTTGATGAGAGGATTTTTTTGCTTTTCCCTAATGCACATGCTGGACATAAATGATCTTTCTGAAATTTAAGTCTAGGAATTCCTCGTGCAAGACCATCTTTAGCTAGCTTGTTCAAAGTACCGAAGTTGAGATGAGATAATCAACGGTGCCATAACTAGCTCTTAGTCTTTGACGCTTTGGATAGAAGACAGATCGGAGATGATTTAAGCATGTCATCAAGAGAAATTGTGTATAAATTTGTGTCTCAGGACCCTGAAAGTAGATCAACACCTTCTAAATTATGAATAAAGCAAGTGTTTTTCCAAAATGCAACTTCAAGATCCGCATCACAAAATTAGCCAATAGAAAACAAATTATGTCCAAGCCCTTAAACATAGTATACCCTTGAGATAACAACGTTTCCCAGCTGATAGTCACCATACCCCATAATTCTTGCAATCTGGTTGTTCCCAAATCTAACAGTACCCAGAAATTTATTGACAAAGTTCATGAGCTGAGAGCGATTCCTTGTCATGTGTTTTGAACATCCAGAGTTTAGATACCAGAGTACAATCTAGACAACCTATCATGACAAGAGAAAAAGACGATGGAATATCTGTTGCATTGGATCCCCAAGTTTGATTGGGTTACGAATGGTTAGCATTCTTAAATTCTACAATCTTATCTATTTTACTCGAACCTATGCTTTTAACATTTTTGGGTTTCCTGATATAGACTTTAATCTCTGGTTTTTGTATTTCAGCTGAGTGGGAAGTGGTTTGCTTAGAATACACTACGTTAGTTGAGGTGATCCTAGTTAAAGGGCACAGGTTACCAACTATAGTGAAGCTTCTGCCTGTTGGTTTCCACTTAAATCCTACTTCAGTGAATACATGACCCGTAGGTTTCCAAATATTTTGTTTGTTATGTTTCTTAGCAGATTTAGTACGGTTATTCCCATTTTTCACAAGATCAAGAAGATATTTATCATGAACACCATCAAACATAGATTTATTACAAGTAGCACATAGAATTTCAGAATTCGCATTTGACAGTGAATGCTTAACATCAACATCACAAACATGTTTAACAACCTGATTAATTTTATTAACTTTCCTAGGTTGGGCTTCTACTTTATTCTTCTTGATCCTACTTGGTGTCTGCGAGATCATGTCATTCCTTTGATTGCCTGTAGGCTTTGATCCGCAATTACTAGTAGAACATTTCACTCCTGTAGAAGACAACACAATTAGAAGATTCTACCTGTTTAATGTTGCTATGAGGAAGTGAATAGGTTTTACAAGCCTAACATTCTTGAACATTGTTCATAGGGTGAGACAACAATAAACCTTCTAAGTACTAAAGGTGTTATCGCATTAGGCACGATCTTGAAAGGGGGGGGGGGGGACATATACAAGCAGCTTCCCTGAATTCTTGTGGCCATACTTTACAGGCAAAGTCTTAAACTCACTATCTAAAGGTTGTTTCGCTTTAGCTTGTTCGACTATCTTTTCCAAAGATATTAGCTTGTTCTTGATGTTTCTAAGATAATAGTCTATGTGAGACATCTCCCTATTTGCAATAACCTAGGAGGCAACGTACTAAATTAAACTTGAACATACCTGGTAGCATTAGTGGGGCAAAGTGGGGTGTACAACAGTCAACAATTTCTTTCCTTTTAATTTTCGTAAATCGTTTCAATGATGTTATCACAAAAACCTGTCTTGAAATTGAGCTTTTATATCCTTATTTCTACAGATTTAAGTTCAGTTGTTAATTAACAGATCACTTTGTTCTTTATTATTAACACGTGTCTGTTTTGATTAAGTCAAACAGATCTTTAAAAACTTGTTTCACATGATTTAATTTCAATACCAAGACGTTCGTTTCTCAAAAAGCAATTTTGCCACAATATTTTCAGTTCCTTAATTTGTGGGCTCGAAGTTTCACAATTATCATGAATAACTTATGTCCTTGGTATTCCATCTTAAAGATTAATAGTTATCCTTCAACTTACAAATGGTCTTTGTCTTATCTTGTAGCCAAGCTTTCAAATTCATTGATTTCAAAATATGCTGAATTTCAATAGCATTTTGAACTAACAAAGAATCATCGTTATTGAAAACTTCTTGGTAAATTGCATTGATACTTTCGAGAGAATACAACATGTTTTTTCAAGTTGTGAGTAATTTTTCAAAAAATCATTATATACTTGTTTTGATTTGGAAAGCTCAGCATAAAGATTTAAACACTTTTCACACGATCCACACTTTTGCATTTCTATATTCACATAATCATTATTCAAAGACATAAAGATACATCCACAATTAACATAACATCGTTGAAGACATGATTTCTTGTAGAGTCGATCATTTTCCAAAGAATTTCTTTCATAGCAATTTCCAAACATTTTATCAACTGAAGACTGTTGAACAGCCACGTCCATTTGGTCAAAAACTGTTTGTACTTCCGTTATTTCATTTAGAAGATCTTTATCAAACACATGAAGAATGTAAATATTAAAGATTTAGAAATGGAATAATTTCATTGTTAAAAAATAGTTTTGTATGCTCAAACCCCCATTCACCTTCTTTAAGAGCATTAGGTGTTGTCCTCTTCTTCACAATTGTGTCAAACTGGGTGAGTGGAATTTTAAGCTTTTAGGCTATTGCATTCACCAAACTCACCTTAGGAGTTCACTGGAACATCCACTAGACGAGGTGGAGTGTAAGAAGGATCAATGGTTGGATGAGTATAATAAAACCAAAAAAGGCTTGTTTCATCCGATAAGATCTTGTTGTGGAGAAAAAAAAAACGTTTTCCAAAATCATCAGTTTAGATCAATTTAATTTTTCATAATTGTTATGATAGTTTATGAGAAATTTTCTTTGCAATAACTTTAGGATCCTTTGCTTTTTCAGACATTTTTAATCGACTCTCTTCTTCCAAAATCAATGTTTCTTCATCATCAATCACAGGCATAGCAACATGTGTATTAGACATAACAACACCATCATACAAGGTTGGTTTTATCTGCTCAGCTTTCTTATAAAATAAAATTTTGATAACCTAGAGCTTGTTTGTGTGTATTATCATAAAACGCTCATGGCTTAGTTAACATGTGCACTGTTTGAGTAGATTGACCCACTATACAAATATTATTTCAAGTTCCTTAATCTTCTTTTCCAAATCAATTTCATTTTCCATATATTTATTCTCTTTTTCTTTGGATTTATTTTTGAAAATTGCAAAAGTTTGCAATACAGATTCCTTTTCTTTGATTTGTTTAGAAAGATTTTGCTCAAGTGAGTCAACTTGCTCTTTGAGTGCAAGTTTCTCTATAATCATATCATCCATTTGAGAATCAATCATTTTTTCACGACTGCTTAAATCAATATTAAGACGTTGTTTAAAAGTTTTGACCCTTTCCTTATATCTCTCAAGCTCAGCGGTTATTGTTTCATTATTCTGTTCCTTATTAGCCTTTTCCCAATGAAATTATACATATTAATCATTTGTATCGGACATTAAGTTCAATCACAGATAAAATCATTAAATCTTGTTGTGCCTGCAAATTAGTATCTTGAATAGTTTCCTATTGTGTTTCTTGCAAATATTAAGAATATGGAATGATATTGCTATCACTAGATATCTCATTATCTATAAAATCCATAACTGGATGATTGTATAAAACCTAATGCAAGCACTCTTTGATTATCCATATCATTCAAATAGGTTTTAGAATTAGGTACCTCTAAGATAACGTCAGAACCATAATTCGAAATGTTGGCCATAAGAACCGCTTGTGCAGTCGAGAGATCATCACAGTCAGAATCATAAGTATCGAGATCCTCAGTCTAAAAGCACCCCCCCCCCACGGCCCCCCAACCCCCAAAACACCCCCCCCCCCACACGCAGAACAAACCCCCCCCCCGCGAGCATTATGCGGAAGAATGTCAGATTTTTTTTGACCTGCTAGAATTCCTGGATCTGCAAGAAATGCAAGTTGCTCCTCATCCAATATTTGTCCAGCTTCCTAAGCTTCTGCTAACATAGTTTTCTCCTTATACCACGCTGCATTCCTTGGTCGCTTAGGCTGAGTGCATTGCCTAGCCATATGTCCTTCACCTTGGCAGTTGTAGCATTTAACAACTCTTTCCTGTCCACAATTTTTGTAGTATTTCCCCTTAACTAGGAGCATGCCTTAGACGTAGTACCAAAATTAAATTTTGCCCTTACCCTCCCCTGAACTTATTGCACCGTAACCCTGCCGTCTTTAATAGTGTCTTTGTGTTTCTTAGATTTATAGGAAGTTCCGAGTTGAATTTTATGTAGAAGGGAACCTTGAAGAAGCTACAGCGGTTAGAAAAGCCATTGCTTTATTGAGACAAGCAATTAGATCATCTCCAGGAGAAAACACAGGAACAACAAAACCTGAGTCTACAAATGGTGACTCAGTCATAAGTTGTGTAGGAGCTTGAGGTGATTGATAAGCAACTTGTGGAATTACTTATGGAATAGTTGAGGTTTGAAGATTCATTTGAGACTGAAATGTAAATGTGAATGGTTTGAATGGATAATTAATGAATTAAGTTTGTGATGGATTAATGAGAAAGAGTAATGTTGATTAGGTTGAAATTTTCCATTGTTTATGGGAATAAGCTGTTGTTGAAGTTGAGGATTGTTGTAAGAAGACTGATAAGTGTTGAAGTGATGTGGTGTCATCTGCTGATTTGCAACAAATGAATTGGATTCTGATTCTTCACACCATAATACGGACTTCATTTGCGATTAGTTCGTGTTGTTCAAGATATGCATGAAGTTGATCAAAGTTGGAGGTATGCAAATCTTTAACAAGCTTGACATCAGTCACAAACTTACTCCATTCAGGTGGAAGACTGTTTAAGAACTTAGTATTAACTTGAAATTGCTCCATTTTCATTTTGTAGATGTTCATATCGTTAATCAGCTAAGTAAATCTCAAGTAATACTGTGAATGATATTCCCCCTTGGAACGTGATTAAACTATCAAATGCATCATACAACTTACACTCTCTTTCCTGCTTTGTCAAAGAGGTACCTTGCATCAGTAATTGAACTCTCTCCCATAAATCTTTAGCAACTCTATGATTGATTACAATGAATAGAATCAGAGGAGTAGATCCTAATGAATAGATCTTAACTCCTTAGCTTGATGTAAGGTTTAGTATCCTTGGATAAATCCAAAAGTACTAAGAATGAAACTTTGAGTGAATGATATAAACTATGCAGAATCTAGTTTATATCACTAAGAAGTATAACCAATGGAACAGTAATGTATGTTTGACAAAACAGAAAATATAACCAAAACAATAAGCTTCAATATATTAATACGAACACTCTTTGATAGTGTTAGGGTTTACAACCTTGAAGCTATGAGAACTATGGAAAACTGATATCTAAAACCATAACCTAGGATCTCCTTTTATACACCAAGGAGTCCTTTACAAATAACTACAAATCTTCTAAACTTCTAAAAGATATCAACATATCTTCTAATTATATAAGATATACACAATATAAGTCCATACATATCACAAAACACGTTTAACTCTTTATCAGTACTAATCTTCATGCAGCGGTATAAAATTCTTCTTCGCCAGTATTAAGTTAGTACTAGCAGTACTAACTTTTACTCTAGCATTACTAACCAGTTAGTACTATTAGTTATAATCTGAGCAGTATAAACATTTTGACTTGGCAGTACTAAGTGTAAAGACCTTTAATTCCCAATAGCAGGAAGGCCTTGAAGAATGATATTGGTAGCTTTCATATCATAATCAACTTAAATTTTCTCAGCAATAGATAATTCAGCATATTTCTTTGTTCTGGTCACACCGTTCTCTTCAATTGTAGGCCAAATGAGAGGACCATGTTCAACCTGAGTTCAAAGCATCATTCTTTCGTGCATCTTTATTTTGCATGTATAGCTTCTATTTAACTTTTCCAAGATCATAACAGGTCTTGTCCAACATAGTACGATTGTCATCTCCGAGAGTATCATATACTCACGCAAGAGTATTCTTTTTGTCTGAAGTGAAATAATTGAGAATGCCATTTCAATGTGATAAGATTAAGGTGATACGTACAGTGATTGAAGGTTGTTATGTTAAAGTGCGGTTTGATTAATGAAGTGGAGACTTTGGAATACACTGGATTTTACAATTCTTGATAAAACTGGGAAATCAAGTTTTCACGGGATTTTACAAATCAAAGAACAACCGTATAATTCACTTAATGAACGTGTATATTTCTCCCAAGGAAAGCGTATAAATCACCAAGCAAAATACGTATAAATCACCTTTGCAAAGAAGTATGTATAAATCGCCCTTGAAAAATACACACGTATAATTCGCCTTCAAAAAATGATTATAAAATTGCCTAGCAAAGTATCACGTATAAAATCTGCCGTTTGTATAGATTCGCCCTGGATAAACGATGTTAATTCGCCCTTAAAAACGTATAAGTCACCTTTAGAAAGTGAATGTATAAATCGCCTACACAAACGTATAAATCACCGTTGGAACACTACACGTATAAATCGCTTGTTGGAACCTACACGTATAAATCGCCTGACCAAAGCGTATGAATCGCCTAAAGGAAAAGATACGTATAATTCGCCTGACCAAAATGTATAAATCGCCTGAAGGAAAAAATACGTATAATTCGCCTATGTGTATATAACGCACGCAACAGTGGTTCGAAACTCAAAAACTAAAAACTAAAAGACTCACTTTGTGACGTTTTTTACATTTTTCTTGTACTTCTTACCTATCTAAGACTATTAGAACCTTAAAAACACAAACTTTAACATTTTTGACACAAAAAATTTGAAATCAAGATTCTTGGTACAAAACCCTAACAAAAAAGACTCAAAAAGATGATTTTTTTTTTGAAAGGTTTTCTTGTACTTCTAGTCTTTACTAAGATAACTAAGAAAGAAAGTTAAAAGCTTTATGGTTTTTAAACCCTCAAAAATTGAAAACCTTTTGAATGGATTTGAACCAAAAACACTAGTAAAACAAGTAGACAAAACGCACACAAAACCTACACAAACACCCCATGGCTCTGATACCAATTGTAGAATATCTTAACACATGTATGATAGGATTCACTTTGGGTTTTAGAGAGGGAAAGAGATGGTTGGATGAACACTTAGAGAGAGAAAGAAAAATGATAATATTAGCTTAGTGTAATGTGAGAAATGAACAACCAACACCGTCTCCATGTCTGGAGAGGGTTTATATATGTCATACCAAGGTCGGCCATGGGCCCTTAGTGGGCTTGTCCATGGGCCTTTGGCCCGGTTAGCTTACTAACATAACATTACTAATTACTACGAGCTATGACTACCTATATTAGAAGTAACCGATAATTTTCTGTATTTCTAACAAAAGAGGATTTGGAAGCCTACCCAGCTTTATGGAGACGAATCCTCAAGACCAAGTCAAATCGATCTCAACTACTAAAGCTGATTTTTCTAGGATACGCCATATCGAATATGGTCCATACGTCGTATCGGGCACACAACACAGGATCATATTCTCTGAAACAGTCCCTTTCCCAGGACGACTACTGAACATCAGCTATGATGATTGGAGAGAGGCACAAGATGTAAAGATTCTGGATGCTTATGATCACACCTTGCCTCAAAAAGAAAAAGACCCAAGGAGCTTTACTTTACCTTGTTTTATTTATAAAATCTGTTTCAATAAAGCTCTTGTCGACCTAGGAGCAAGTGTGAGCGTTATGCCATTTTCTACCTACACCAACCATGGTCTAGGAATTTTATCTCACACTAGGTTGACCGTCGAATTGGCTGACCAACCCATAAAACAACCAAGGGGTATTGCCGAAAATGTGCTAGTAAGGATAGGCAAATTTATTTTCCCTATAGACTTTATCATCCTGGACATACCCGAGGATGATGACGTCCCTTTAATCCTTGGACGACCATTCTTGTCAACTGCTCATTCCAAGATTGATGTCTTTAAAAGGAAGATTACTTTACGGGTCGGGGAAGAAAAACTTGTTTTTAAAAGTATTAAGCCCGCCACTAGCATAATCAAAAGGGTCTTTGTCATAAAAAGTCTTGATTCGGAAACAAAGCTTATAGGAGAGGGTGATGAACCATTCGACCTAACTTATGGTAATTACATAGAATTAAATGATTTGGACACACCTCTACAACCTAAAACAAATCAAGATGTTTTTGAGCCAACTTTTGTTAAAACCAACTCTTATAAAATGAAATTTTCTTGTGTAATCGGGTATAAGCATGTTATCGTTGACCTCCTCCCTTCCTTGCTTATTAACCTAATGTCTAAATTTTTTTACTATTCCATAATTGGGGACAAGGATGAAACGAAGAGTCATGCCGGAACTTTGATCGATATACCTGTTTTCGTCGGAAGTTTTTCTATGACGGTGATGATATAACAAATGACGTTGTGTACTCGGCATGAAATTTTGCAAGAAGTACGCATCATGCCAAATGATTATGAAGAAATTCGCTCTCGGTGATAAGTGCGATCGAATCATGAAGGATGAATAAAGAGAAGGAAAGGAAAAAGGTCGAACTTAAAGACCAGCTGAAACAAAAGTGCTTCCTGGGAGACAACCCGGTCATTTTAATTGTTTGTCGCATTTTAATTGTTTGTTGCACGAGTCTGTCTTCCCAAACACTCTATACTGCGTATCGAACCCCTTTGGATACGGCGTATAGAGCTGTCTGATGTTATTAGTT
>BQNB010108381.1:0-22963 GCA_026074375.1 Tanacetum coccineum
CTGGGTACGTATCGTATTTGTTACAGTACCCTATTTGTTACTTGTAACTGGGTACGTAATGCATTTCGCGATGGTTGAGGCTATGTTTCATTTAACGAATGTTAAGTAAAAGTGTTTCGTTGTGACGGTCGTTTGTGGGAAACTAACGGATTGTTTAAGGGTAAACTATTGTTAGTCTAAGGTTGTGTTTTGTGTCTAATATTTTTAAGGAGGGTTTAGTTTGTTATTTGTATATGGGGTAGTCACCAGATTAAATGGAAGCAAAAGGTACTTTACTGTATTGTCCACAGTCTTATCTATTTTTAACAGAGATGATTTGTCTGCTCTATACCAGCTAGTGATTGATAAATATCAAGATGAGATACCTAAAGGATTTGATTTAATACTTTGGGGAGATTTGACAACAATGTTCCATCCAAATGAAGAAGATGATTTCTGGAAATCTTAAGAGAAGTGGAATATTATGAGCTGGAAGTTACATAAATCAACTGGTGTTCATACTCTGGAGACTGACACTGAAATGGTCATTCACATGCTAGTTGAGAAGAAGTACCCTTTGATGAAGAAAGTGTTGTTGCAGATGTTGGAGTTGAAATTGGAAATTAAAGATGACAGTACTATGGCACTAAAGCTTATTAAATTCATCAAACAACAGATATGAAGAACTAGCTAAAGAAGTAAGGGTTGTTTAGTGTTAGATATAAAGACTACTCTTATGGTCAAGGAAGGGGTTGTCTTCTTTTGTTTTGTGGGTCAGATGTAAGGGTTGTTTAGTGTTAATAATGTTCAGTTTGTGTCTGTGAATTAAGGTTATGGGATGTATAGAAGTTTTGCTGGATAATCCTAATTAATGAAAGTTATGATGTTTATTAAAGTTCAGGTGTTAGTTATGATGTTTAGAACTGGTTAAAGTACTTAATACTGCTAGGCTAAACTTAATACTGCTAAACTAAGTTAAAAATGCTAGCCAGTACTTATTAAAACCTTATTAAAAGTGAAACAAGCTGAAAATAAGCAGAGGGACGAAAAGCCACGGTTTAATAAACAGTTTCTATAAGCACTCTTTAAGCTACTAGCCAAAAATAATGAAGCTTAAACTTCTATATTAAACAGGAAATGCATAACATTAACGAATAGGTTACTCTGGCAAGATGGTAACCCGTTTGACTTCGGTAAGGGAGGTCGCAGGTTCAATTCCTGTTGGGGTGTAACATCCCTTTTTATAAGCATTTTTTTAGCTACTAGCCAACAACAATGAAACTTAAACTTCTATATTAAAACGGAAATGCATTCAATTAACGTATAGGTTGCTCTGGCAAGATGGTAACCCGTTTGACTTCAGTAAGGGAGGTCGCGGGTTCGATTCTTGCTGGGGTGTAACATCATTTTTTATTTTCTTGTTATGAATATATTGGTTTTTTTGGTATTTAGTCACATACAACTAAGCATAAAGTGACAAAAAGTGTTAATAAGTGTGACCATATGGTGTTTAAATTGAAGAAATATGTAATTTGTGTGACTATTGATTATCTAATGGCCACATGAATTTGATGTTTATGTGACTGTTAGGAATTCACTTTTACGTGACGACATTACGGAATTACCATAGTTTATCATAGTCTCATACGCAAGGACTGGAATAGGCAACTATGTATAGTTTAGAGGCGTATGGGCTATATATACCCCTCTATGGCTTCCATAGAGGGGTTGAGTTATTTGTATCTTTCATTCATATTCCACCTAATATCAAGTTCATCTTCCATCTTACTACTTTCTCTCACTAAAATGGCTATCATGTGGTTTGACTCACCTAGACCACCGGATCATAGTTTTCATAAATCTGTCAATTGGTATCAAGAGCCATGGTTCTATCTTGGTTCATTTAGTGGTTTCGTTGTGGTTATTGTAAGCTTTTTGGTTCGGCTGAGTGAGCTTATTTTTTTTCTATTCGGCTTGTTTTTTAAATTTTCTTATTTTGTCAATTTTGTGTTACAGTAACCAATAACTAGTGTCTTTCACAACATTGGATTCGTGGGCTATTGGGCTTTTACTGTTCATGATTTTTTTTCCTTCAATAACTGATTCTGAGCTTATATTGGTTTCTAGTATCTTTGGTTTGAAAAAGAAAACATAAAGGGTGCGTATTTGGTTTGACAAAAAGGGTGCGCTTTGTGTTGTCAACGAAACAGATACCAAAAACATATCTTATTATTTGTGGGTTACGAAAAAAAAACACAAAAGCTTTGTGTTTCTTTAAAGCAAACACGGTTTGTCTCTTTGGTAACGGTTTTGGTTCTTCTTTTAAAAGCTTATTTGAAGCTTATTGTGGTGAAGCGAGCTTATTTTGATCTTGGATTCTTTGTGGTATACGGCGGGTTGAAGACGGTACAAAAATCGTGCGCACAAGGTGTTTGCTATATTGTTGAAGTCGAACAAGCATTTTCTTGAGTGAAGCCGAACAACTCTCATGCCTATGTGAACCGAACTAGTTAAATACTTGATGAGCCGAACGTGTTCATTTCTTTGAGGCCGATCTAGTTGTTTTTCATAGAAGCACCGAACGAGTTAACCATTCAACAACCGAACTAGTTGTTTACTTAAGAAACCGAACTAACAAAGTTTTCATGGCAACCGAACGAGTTTAATCTTTCATCCACCGAACTAGTCACATTTAAAAAAGAACCGAACGAGTCCAAGTTTTTCATAGAACCGATCGAGTCATTTTCTTCATAAGCCGAACTAGTCAAACTTCTTCACGAACTGAACTAAATCAATCAAGCTCAAATCTTACACGTTTAAGTTGTTTTAAATGTGTAGCCAATACTATTCTAATGGGTCACACGCTAAAAATATTTCATGTGTGACAAATTTAGTAAAGGTGTCTGTTTTTGGTACCTTTGGTCACATAAATATGTGAATGTGTGGCCGTTCCATTTTGCCCATGTGTGACCAAAACCAGTTTTTATACTAGTGTGACCAAAACCAGTTTTTATACTAGTGTGACCAAAACCAAAAAAACATAACTTTTTCTTTTCAATCAACAAAAAATATCACTTAAACAAAGATGGCATTTGTGCAAGCCATCTTCCACAATGAGTGGCATTTCAAAGCTGGAGCTTTAACTTCAAAGAGCTTGAGCACGACTTCAAAGATATCAACATCACAACCACTACCAGAATCGAGGCTTTTAGTCACCAGAAACTTTTAGCCACGACTCTCGTCGTGGCTAAATGCCCTCTTAACGACAAAATAGTCGTTTTTCAACATTTGGATTTGAAAACCATTTTTTTCCACGACCAAGTCGCGGCTAAAAGTTTTAAAAACCTTGACCCTGACTTTCAATGAAGAACCTTGGCTAAAAGTTGTTACTAATATTTCAGGAATATGAGTTTTCATAAGAAATTTGACATAAAATATTTAAAACTTTTAGCCATGACAATGTGATGGCTAAAAGTATTTGATATTATATTAAAAATTCTAGCCACAATTAGTCCTGGCTAAAAGTATTTAATGTTATTTTAATCTTATTTATTTTATCTTGAATTGTTGGACCATAACTTCTAGTCGCTAAAAGTTACTATAAATCGAACGATGTTAAACCACAACAAATAACTAAAACATATGAATTACATTTTTAATCAATTAACGTTTAAATGTTAATAACACATTAAAATATACGAATTACATTCCAAATCATTCAATATGTTCAAAACATACGTATAACTAAAACATACGAATTACATTTTCTAACCCTCTTATACTCACACGTTTAATTGAAGTGAAGTCTCTTTATCCATTTAATCATTCAATATATGTCTATGTGTTGTTTTATTATATGTTGTTCTTCGCTTTCTATTAATGTGTTAGGCTAAATTAATTAGTGTTTGCTTATTATTGCATGAAACCTAGTTTGTAATCATTGATTTTTTTCTTCTTGTTAGTGGTAAGCGTGTTAAGCTCTAGAAAACTAGCTATAAGATAGTATGTTAGCATAGACGTCTAGGGAAACATGATTATGTTAGATGAAATCTACAATTAGTTCTTCATAACAAGTTGAATATTAGGTAGATTCCTTTTTTAAGTATTTATTACGCGTGATTAACTATTGGAAGGGAGCGTGTTTGACACATAACGTCGGACTAGGTTGTCACGTAGAACGCGAGGTTGACCAACTCGTTGCTGAATTTAGGGAATACTTAAACATTACAATAAGGACGATGACACGAAATAAGTTAGAGAGAGCAACTAGGGAGTAGTACATGACTAGGTGAGCATGATTGTTTACCTATACAAGTTTCCCACCAATTTAAATTTCTTGCATTTAGTATTAGTTGTAGTTTACTTTAAAAACCCATCCTTCAAAACCTAAGATTTTAATTTGCTTTTTAAAAAATATAAAAACACAAAAATACTCTTCACCTAAACCTTAGATCTTACTGACATACAATTTGAACCTAGTTCATTATTCCCCTATAGAACGATCAATCCTTCGAGTCTTTTCTATACTATACTGCAACGACTATGTACTCTGTCTAGGAGGATTGTAAAACTTTTTTCGGAGGATTACAACCCATCGCATCAAGTTTTTGGCGCCGCTGCCGGGAAATTTTCTAGGTTTTAGATTCTATTTAGCTTAGGTCTACTCACAAGATTCCTATCATGTCATATTTTATTTGTCTTTTTAGTAGCTTTCTTGTAGTCTATCTTTTATTCGTTCCCTTTGTCGGGTAACCTTTCTTTTCGTTAACCACCATGGGAGACGAAAATGAACCCTGCACTTTAGGAGATTGTTCATGACCAAGCCACGAGGGCTATTGAAACATCATTGAGCTCCCCGAAGGAGACAATATGGTAACTCTACGGTCCGACACCATCTGATTGGTGAATACAGGGAAAGAACACAACTACGTTTATTTCAATTTTCTCTTTGCAATCAAGCTAGCAATTGGCTTGAACGTTTACCCGCGGGATCCATCTCCACTTTGGAGGATCTTACTACCCGTTTTGTTGCGCAGTTTTTTCCACCGGGAATAACTACCAAACTTAGAAATAACATATTGAAATTCTAACAACATCATGGTGAATCTCTTTTCGAAACATGAACTCATTTCAATGACTTACTTCAAAATGTCCCTGATCATGGCTTCGATTTGTGGCTCCAAGTCTAAATCTTTTATGACCATGTGAATCAAGCCACAAGGCACGCCATCGATCATTCGGCCGATGGCAAGCTACATGACAAAAGCGCCAAGGAATCTTCGGAACTAATAGAGAACCTCGCCCTCTATGACAATAAAAGTTGGAATGACCCAAGAGACTTCGCCAAACCAGTCAAGACAATATATTTGCCTCAAGATATCCCGAGTACATATGACTGTCGTCTTGTTGAGCTAGAAAATCAACTCCAATACTTGATGGAAGCTCACCTTGCTCCTAAACCATCTGTTCAAGTAAACAAAGTCGCTTCTTCATTTGAGATTTACGGTGGAGCCCACGATAATCAATATTCCATGGAAAATCCTGAGCAAGCTTTCGTTGATTACGCATCCTCGCATACTGATAAAGCGGGAGGTAAGTGGTTCACTTTCAAACTCGAGCAAAAAAACATTGGTGACACCTATAATTCATCTTGGAAAAGTTACCCAAACCTTAGGTGGAGGTAACATCAACATTCTAAAAACAATTTTTCAACCCTACCTAATCGTTTTCAATAATCCCTAAAATTTTAATAATCAATCAAATCTCGAAGGATTGGTGTCTAACTTTATAACATCTCAACACGCTCAGTTAACTAAGTTTGAAGCCGATTTCAAACAACAACAAAGCGAGATGACCAATAAAATTAACACTTTCTTGAAGGCCATCAATGAACGAATGACGGGTGCACTTCCTTTCAATTCGTCTTCTTGTTCTTACCAAATAAAAGATCTCCAAAGCTCGTCCAATCCTTTCAATTCGGTCAATGCTATTAAAACGTGTTTCAAATCAACAAAGACTTTCAAAAAGACCAACCGTAACTAACGGTCAACAAAATTGAAACACCAAAATCAAAAGAACCCAAAAAGCTCTAGAAGATGAATTCAAGGATTTGCATCTTAATCTACCGGTTCTTGAAGTTCTAGCTCATGTTCCTATGTACAACGCCATGTTGGATAAATATGTCGAGAGTCTTGAGTCAGGCAAAAATAGGTCCGCATTCATTCAAACCGAAATGCCAAAGAAAATTAAGGATCCTAAATTATTCATCTTACCTTATAGACTAAGGGACTTCAAGCCTTTTGATACCTTAGCCGATTTAGAGTCATGCGTGAATTTAATCCATTTACATCTCTTCAAAACGCTAAAAATTAGATTGTTAGAAGAGACCAAGAATGTCTGAGGGTTAGCGGATGGAACTAAGTCATGTCCCGTAGGAATTGTGAGAAACGTAGAGGTATACGTAGGAAAGTTGAAACTTTTGGAGGACTTTTACGTCATATATATGGAAAAAGGCCATACGTGCCCTTTACTTGTCGGAAGAGGATTTTTAGTGACCGCTAGTGCCATAATAGATTGTAAGAAGTCTAAGATAGCGGTAGGAGAAGGAAATATTAGGTCAATATTTAGATTTAAAGAAGTTGGCCGAGGAAAAGAGCACGTGTCATATTGGACTACCATAGCGATACGAAAGTCTTATGAACCGCAACCTAGCACAAATGACATAGGTGCCCAACCCCCTTACTATTTAGAGAAAGACGTTAAGGATAATCGTGTACCTGGGGAATGAGAATTAGCAAGGGATGCCAAACTTAATCCTTTTAAGGACGTTTTAGTGTTTAGGAAAATGGCAGAATTCCTAGGAGCTATACCGATTATATTAAGGGAAATATGTGGGAATCAGAGGATATGATTGATAAGAATATAGGTTGGAATAAACCACCAAAGGAAGGAGATGGTGCGTGGCACATTATAATTGAATTGATAGATCTTGATGGAGAGAAGTTTGAAAGAGTTTTTCAATCAATTCCCAGAACTTGGAAACTATCAGAGAAAGAGAAACCAAGCGATATCCTCAAGTTGGAACATTTTTATGATGCGTACGAGAGTGACTCTGAGTCTAGCTACAAGACTCGTTAATAAAGAAAAGCGCTTATTGGGAGGAAACCCAATCTTTTTTATTTTATGCATTTTAGGAGTGTCGTGTGTTTTAATTTTTATTATTTGTTCTTATATGTTTGAATTATATGTGATCATGCTTTGTTTTGTTTTTAATCTTGTCTTAATTACAACCAAAGGTATTTTGCATAAAATAAGTGTAGGGGAAGAATCCGGTTTTTAAGAATAATTACAAACATGTATAATATATAATCTTAAGTTAATTCACATTTTATGTTTCTTTCTTTGTTTGTTTGAGTCATATGTTTGTACTAACCTTTTTCGTAGTTTATGGAGTAATTTTTCCAGAAAATAAGTAATAGGTTATTTTGCAAAAAAATTTCCAGAAAAAAAAAACGCAAAACCAGTCATACATTCTTGACGCCATCAGAACAGTAGCAGTGGAGAAGTCCGCGTTTTTTTTTTAATTTTTTAAAAGTTCGTTGTGTTAAATTTCTAAAAATTTTAATTTTTCATATTTTTGCAGAAAGCCACGATTACATTAGTACTAACATTCTATCTTTATTGCTTTCTATGATTTTAGTTTATGATTATATTGGGTTTTATATTATTGACCGTCAATTTTACGCCGAGTATAGTTATTTTTGTCTTTGATTTTCAGGTTATATTAGATAAGGAGAGTCCGAAAGTTCTTTGGACTTTCACATGGACGATTCTTGGATGAAGATTTAGCTGGTTCATCTCATTTCTTCTCCGTTATTGAGTAAACCTGGGGAGTATTATTTTCTCTCGCTTCTATTTACTTTCCCTTTATTTGTTTTTCGGGTACTGTTAGAACATTGAAGACAATGGTCAACTTAAGTGTAGGGGGAGGGTAATAAAAGCCTTTGAAACTATTCTTTTATTTGCATTTGATTTGTCTTTAAAATGATGTGTAATATACTGAAACATAGTTTATGACGGTAATTTTTGCTCAAATTTAAATTTTTTTATGGCATATATCGGTGAAACTGTAGTATTAGAAGCGTCTCATGGATAAGAGTTATATGACTAGCACAAAAACCTTACCACTCAAAAAATTCCACACCCAAAATGTGAGGTTTGGCCCTAAATCTTTATTAATAAAAGCATTCATCTTTAATGCTTATGAGAGTGTACCGGTAATATATTAGATTTTAGAACTTAGTTTAGCGATGCATCCCGAGACTGCTAGTGTGATCGCATTCGTTTGAATAGGATTTACTATGTGATAAGAGGCATTAGGATAGCCCTTGTTTTTAACCTGAGTTTTTTATACTTATGATGATGTCCTTGGTCATATAACCACCCCACACCCTTGCTATGCACTTATTTTTAGTGCAAGATACCCCTAGTACACCCCTCTGAGCCTATCCTTTTCGCGGTTCTCGTAATTTTTTGGTGGACTCCGGATTATTAATGAAGAGCAATGTTTACAACCCACTTATATGTTACACCCAAATCGTCTTAGCCCCCCTTTGTATGTACTCATTTTTAGTACATTATTATTATCACAATTGTTTAACTATAGTTAATTGTTTACGTGATTACATGGTTGATAAGTCGAGTCATTTGTTAGTTACACGGTTTGTGATGATTGGGAATCGTGGTTGTTTTTATTTTATGGAGAAATGGAGAAGAAAGTCAAATTATTACCCAATACGTGCTTAATGTACTCCATGTTTATTGATCCATTTAATTCGGGTTGTTAGTTAGTTTATTATTGAGTTATTAAAAACTTATTTGTAGGGATGTCAATATAAATCTCGAGTCATGTATATTATTTTATTTTCAGCAGTTGGCAGGGCAAAAGTGTATATAAAAAAAAGTGAAAAAGAAAAAAAGAGAAAAAGAAAGAAAAAAATCAAAAAAATAGAAAAAAATAGAAAAAAATGAAAAAAGCAAAAAAATGTGTTAGAATATACGGACTGCCATCCTGCTTTTGTTTATGTCAAGAAAGAGTCGAGAAAAGAGAACTAGTAGAAAAGAGGGAACTAAGCCTAGGAGAGTTCGAGCAATGAACATGATCATTCAGTCGAGTATGAAGGATAAAATACTAGCGGCTTAGAATGAAGCATCTGAGGCTGTCAATGCACCAGCAAAAATGCTGTGAGGGCTAGACGAGCAGATGGAACGTAGGAGTGATGGAGCATTGTATTACCTGGATCGAATATGGGTTCCTTTGACGGGTTATGTGAGAACCCTGATAATGGATGAAGCGAATAAGTCGAGGTACTCTGTACACCCAGGAGCAGATAAGCTGTACTATGACCTTACGAACATGTACTGGTGGCCAAGGATGAAAAAGAACATAGCCTTGTATGTTAGAAAGTGCTTGACTTGTTCAAAGGTTAAGGCTAAACATCAGAGGCCATCCGGCTTACTACAGCCACCTGAGATCCCCGAGTGGAATTGGCAGAGAATAACCATGGACTTTGTTATGAAATTGCCAAGAACCAGTAGTGGGCATGATTCAATCTGGGTCATTGTGGACCGATTGACTAAGTCTGCTTATTTCCTACCAATGCGTGAAGACTATAAGATGGATAGACTAGCTAGGCTCTACCTCAATGAAATCGTGGCAAGGCATGGTGTGCCAATCTCGATTATATCCGATCGCGATGGTCGCTTTTCATCACGATTTTGGCAATCAATGCAAGAGGCACTAGGAACACATTTAGACATGAGTACGGCTTACCATCCACAAACCGATGGTCAGAGCGAGCGTGACATGCTCAGAGCTTGCATCCTTGACTATGGTGGAAGTTGGGATGTTCATCTTCCATTGGTCGAATTCTCATACAACATTATCTATTATTCTATTTTTTGGGCAAAGAATAATAGCTATCATTCTAGTGTGAGATGTGCGTCATTCGAAGCACTCTTTGGGAGGAAGTGCTGCTTACCCATTCTATAGGCAGATGTAGGAGAAGGACAACTAATAGGACCTGAGATTATGCAAGAAACCACTAAGAAGATCTCATAGAGAAGGAAACCCTTGGAATTCAATGAAGGTGATCATGTCCTGCTCAAAGTGTCGCCTTGGAAAGGTGTGGTACGCTTTGGGAAGAAAGGAAAATTAGCACCTAGGTTTGTTAGACCATTTGAGATCACTGAGAGTATCGGTCCAGTAGCCTATCGACTAAGACTACCTGAAGAGCTAAGCAGTGTTCATGACACGTTCCACGTGTCGAACCTCAAGAAATGTTTGGCTGACCCAACTCTACAGATAACCTTAGAGGAAATCCAAGTTGATGCTAAGTTAAACTTTGTGGAAGAACCTGTAGAAATCTTAGAGCGCGAAATCAAGAAGCTCAAGTGGAGTAGAATTCCTATCGTTAAGGTTCGATGTAATTCGAAACGAGGGCCTGAATTCACTTAGGAACGTGAGGATCAGATGAAACTTAAATACCCACATCTCTTTAGCTCTAGTACTAGTTGAATTTCAGGTCAAAATTCTTTTTAAGGGGGATAGAATGTAACATTTGCAAAGTTCTATACCGTTTGTGGTCGGTCAAATTCTCTGTTTAATTAACTTTTACTGTTTTCCGTTAGGATCAGTAACCGTGTTAACGGTAGTCAGTCTTTATTATAATCATTTAATAGTTCTATTATTTCTTGAATTATTTCATTTAAATGCTTATGTCTGTATTTGATCAATTTCCGGGAGGTTTGCCCAGCAAACGGCTTAAAACGTCAACAACGCGTTCTGGCACGTCCGTCATAGTCCATAATAAATCTAAAGATTTTATGACTATAAAGTTTATCTCATTAATATTCTAAGAAAAACTAAACATATCTTTAATTTGCTAGAAAACTCAAGAACATTCGGGTCACGTTTTAAAACACGAACAAAGAACGATAGTTAACCCGACAAGAGACAAACCAACCAAAAACCCTCCTAGGATGCCAAGGAAGGTTGCCACCGCAAGGAGACCACAAGACACCCTTTTAGGGGCTTGGTCTAATGCATGCATCCTTCCTTTTGTCTTATTTCATTTCAAAAACACACACTTGACACAAAATAACACACATACAAAAATATTCTCTCTTTCGTTTCTTCTTGGTCACGTCCGACCACAAAACACACCAAAACATATCATTTTTCTATTTTTTATCAAGAACATGAAGGTCTAAGTTCATCCGGGTTGATTCCATTGGAGTTTGGGTACATAAAAACAACATAAGGGTTGTTTTATCTAATCTTTATTCCTCTTCAAAACCCTCTTTGTAAATCATCATTCTTTTAAATATTGTTGTACTTTTGAATGCCTAGTGATGCATAGATGTTAGTTGTACAATGCGTTTTCGAAGAAATAAAAAAGCTAAAACTTGTAAAAATATACTAAGGGTGTGTTTGGGGCTCGAATTCAGGGAAAAGAAAGACAAGGAAAAGCCATTTTAATATTTTGGTTGTGATGGTTGAATAACGTTTTTTTACTAAATAACTTATTACTTATTTGGCTTATAATAAGCTCTCGGATTGCTTATTATAGCTTTTTCGTGGGCTTATATGCCTCGGAATTAGTAAGGGACAAAAAGGAAAGTGATTTTGGTTATTTATCACTTTTGTCATATTTTTATAGCTTAATTTGGTAGCTTATTTCAAGAACTAAAAGTACTATGTAGCTTAATAGCTTATTTATAAGCTAGGTATGTTGTCTTGGGCTTATTAGGCCACGGCCCAAAAAGGGTAAATAAGCCGTGGGCTTATTTACACCTTTTTGTGGTCCGGCTTATTTTCATAGCTTTTTGGCTGGCTTATTTGAACACTAGAAATACTTATTCACGTATTCTAAAACTCGTTATCTATTTTGGGCTTTGTGTATATTTATGGAAGTGACTATTTGGGCTTATACATGCCACGACCCAAACTAAGGCCCAATAAGCTTCGGCTTATTTTTGTTTCCTTTGTTCGGCTTATTTTCTACTTGTTCATAATGCTTATTTGAATTGATACTTGGAACTTATTTCTCTATATCTTATAGAGCATTATGAATGCCGCCAAAAACATCCTCAGCCCTTTAACAGGCTTATTTTGACCAAGCCCAACCGAAAATAATGAATCTACCAAGTCCTTAAATGTTGCCTAAATTAATGGACCCAGTCCAGTCTAAGACTTTCATGACCCGATACTAATCGTCTAATAATCTCTTAAATGTTGTAGCTACACTGCTACAGCCTACTGGAAAAAATGTCATATTTATTGAGATACACATCATTGAACACTAACAATACTACTAACTAATTTAACAACGATCATAAAAAAAAGTTTCGCTAAATGAAGTTTCCAACGTCAGGATTCAAATAGCCGATCTTTATACTATAAGCAATGCTACCATTCCCGCCAGTCACAAACTCATGTTATTATCGGGCTTAAAATCGAAATCTGTGATGTTTTAGTCATTAATTAATATATATATCAATTTAGGTGGAAACGACGTCGTTTCCCTCTTGATATATATATTAACAAGCAAAGAACCCGCGCGTTGCGGCGGGGCTAATTTTTTCCCGAATAATTTTTTTTTACGTTTCGGGGGGTTTTTTTTTGGGTGATGCGTTATGGCGGGGCTAATTTTTAATATTTTCTTTTTTTGTATGATTCGGGGAAAAAAAATTTGCGTTGGGACGGGCTAATTTTTTCCCGAATATTTTCTTTTTTTGGGACGGTTTTGTAAATTTTTTTACGGGAATTTTTGTGTAAGAAAATCATAAATAGTTAAAAGGTGAGGGTCCGTTTTGTATTTTTTTTTTTACTTTGGGCCAGATTTTAGGCTATTTTTGGGGTTTTTTTTTGGCTAATTTTTTCCCGGATATTTTCTTTTTTTGGGACGGTTCGATATCTTTTTTTTGGGCCGATGAATGTAAAAAAGTTGTGAACAATAAAAATTTGACGTGTTTTTTTTGTTAATTTTTTTACGGGATTTTTTGTGTAAGAAAATCGTAAATAGTTAAAAGTTGAGGGACCGTTTTGTAATTTTGGGCCACATTTTATGCGAATTTTAGGCTAGTTTGTCGACAAATGTGTATATTTTACTACTTTTAAAACACACCCTAAACTACCTAATAATATTAAAATAAATTACAGGGGTTAACTACATACAATTATATGAAAGTTTGAATTTTATAATAATATAATGGGTTGTTACGTTTATGACTATTTTCGATTTTTTTAAAGTTATAAGGTATCCCGAAAAAAGATGTTTCCGCGGGTATTTTTTTTATCTAGAATAAATCAGAACTTTTTGTAATATTATTTTCTTCCTACTTGTGCAACAAATTTAATAAAAAAAAAACTAAAATCGGCTGACCCAAAAAAGGAGCCCATTGGATTAGGTTCCCAAAATGTGTAATACAAGCAAACGAAAACCGCCGTTGCTGCGGGGCTAATTTTTTCCGAATAATTTTTTTTACGATTTCGGGGGGTTTTTTGGGCATAGCCGTTATGGCGGGGCTAATTTTTAATATTTTCTTTTTTTGTATGATTCGGGGGAAAAAATTTTGCGTTGGGACGGGCTAATTTTTTCCCGAATATTTTCCCTTTTTGGGACGCTTTGTAAATTTTTTTACCGGAGAATTTTATGTGTAAGAAAATCGTAAAATAGTTAAAAGGTGAGGGTCCGTTTTCTATTTTTTTTTTACTTTTGGGCCAGAATTTAGCTATTTTCGGAAGAAAAAAAAAATTTGGACTAATTTTTTATCCCGGATAGTTCTTTTTTATGTACGATTCGGGAATTTTTTTTTACGTTGGGACGGGTTAATTGTTTCCCGAATATTTTCTTTTTTTGGGACGGTTCGATATCTTTTTTTGGGCCGATGAATGTAAAAAGTTGTGAACAATAAAAACTTGACGTGTTTTTTTTTGTTATTTTTTTACGGGATTTTTTTTGTAAGAAAATAGTAAATATTTAAAAGTTGAGGGACCGTTTTTTTTTTTTTTTTTACTTTTGGGCCAGATTTTGGCCACATTAGTTTGTCGACAAATTAGTGTATATTATAATAATTTTTTTTTATATGGCTTAAGTGATGGGCCACTGTTAAAGTGTTTTTTTTTTGGCTATATGGTATTTTTTATATAATGGGTTGATATGTTCTGTGACCATATCGGTTATTTTAAAGTTATTAGGTATCGAAGATGTTTTCACGGGTATTTATTTTTATCTAAATAAATCGGAAACTTTGTAATATTCTTTTTTAACTCCTACATTTGTGCATACAAATTTACGTTTGTGACCATATCGGTTATTTTAAAGTTATTAGGTATCGAAGATGTTTCCGCGGGTATTTTTTTATCTAAATAAATCGGAACTTTTGTAATATTTTTTTTTAACTCCTACTTTGTGCATACAAATTAAAAAAACAAAAAACAAAAAAACAAAAAACGGGTTGGCCCAAAATGGAGGACTCGGTTACTGTAGCAAAAGTCAAAACGGCACCGTTTTCTTCAACAAAATGTGTTAAATTTATAATTTAGCCCAAAAGTTTTTATCCCAACAACAGTTGGCTCAAGCCCAAAAATTTTACGAAAATTTATAAAACATACCCTCAAACTATAGGAAAAGTTATCAAAACTACCTTAAACTTTTAACTATTTTTAATATTTTTTATGTAACAAACTTTTTATCTCAAATATGTAACATATATCTACCAATTTATTCATAAAAAAATTACCGCTAAAAAGATCTTCGCATTTCGAACATAACGAGCCCAATATTGCAATGCTTATGACACACGTACGATTTTATAAAAATGTTAAAGTTTAATCTATACTAGTATATTTAAAAAAAAACTTTTAAAACACACCCTAAACTACCTAATAATATTAAAATAAATTACAGGGGTTAACTACATACAATTATATGAAAGTTTGAATTTTATAAATAAGCTTATACTTTTTGCCATTTATAAATATCTGCTGACTTCTTGGATAAAAAAATATACTGACGAGAGGTCTCTGGATTAATATACATTTAAAAAAATATATTTTCAAACCACACCCTTATCCTATCCATTAACTTTGAAAACTACCCTGCATTTTAATGAAAGCTAAATATGTAGAAACGTAGGTAGCCTGGAGGCTATTTATGGACAAATTTATGAAAGTTTACTTCTTACAAAAATTACCGGCTTCACAACTACGAATATGCATATTCGACAAACAAACAAAAATAGCCCCGCTGCAACGCGCCAGCATTATTCTTCCTTTAGACAAACTCAACATGAAACAACTAGCAAAATATACATTCGACAGCCAAAGATAAAATCCAAATAGCTCTGCTGCAAAGCGCGGGGGCATACAATCTTTACTATCACATCAGTTATAAATACAATCTTAAAAAAAATTAAAAATTAAAATAAAAACAACAACCTTAGCATATAAAACCCAAGATATATAAAATGACTTAAGTAAATTTGTAATTGTTTTGATAAACAGACCAGATTACTCGATTCAACCAATTTAACCGAACATGTTAGAAAAATCTGAAACAAAACATACGCTAAATAATCCAGTAAGAACACGCCCGTCGCAACGCGCGGACCGCAATTCTGCTTGTTAATACTATTGGGCTTTTCGTTAGGTGCATAATGGGCTAGTTCGGGATTAAAACTAAAGGAAATGATTTTTGGACAAATATTGGGCCTTAAAACCCAATACGTGTAAAACTAGTGGACTTAGGCGTTTTAAACGGATTTTGGATCAATTTATACCTGTATATATTAGGGTAGTTAGAATGGTTGTTTGGAAAACATGTTTTGACAAGACGTCACTTAAACGTAGATTTAGGCAATTTGTCGGAAATTGGTGGATTTGAGGAAAGTTTTTGAAAATAATGTTTAAAAACTTGGAAAACGTTTTATAAACAAACGGTTCATGCCGAAATTTTATAAACATATTATAAATCACACCCCGACAAAAGGCAGAAACTCGGGAATGCAACATAATGATCAATCATAACACACGATACAAAATAGAGAAAACTACAATGCATAAACTTCAAGTGTTACGAAGACCATCAACCTCGAACAACCTCGAGTGATGTCCCAAATCAAAATCAAATCCATAACCTCTTACAATTTCAATAGCCCACACATGAGTCCAAATCCAAACTTAAACCAAAATCTTCCAAATACTAAAACCAAATAAATTAAACAAGCAAGACTTCACATGAAAAATCCACACATGATACTTCTAAGTCTGCTATCACATATCACCAACTTATTCCTCTTTCACTTCACCTGAAAATGATACTCGAAAACGTCAACAATAATGTTGGTGAGCTCGTAGGTTTGACCTTAAACCCAAAAGTTGTGCCAATAACTCAAACAGTGGACAATAGTGCTATATGACAATGAATATATATGCAAACAACCTTAGCATCACCGCTAATCAATAACCATATGTCACTTACGCACCTAAAGGCCTACAAGCTGGAGCACTAAATTAGGGTAGGACCATACACAATCTTGGGTAGGCGTACCCATCCGTTCCAATAATTACACAAATACTGGGTAGGCGTACCCATCCGATCTAATAATTCCACAATTACTAGGTAGGCGTACCCATCTGATCCAAATAATCATACATCACATAATATTCACATAGCAGTCATAAGCACATATCTTGTCCCAAAAATAAAACCACATTTCGCATAGATGAATTCAAAAACATTTCAAAATACATTTGAGTATCATTTTCCCACAACGGAAAAGACGGTAAAAATGGGGCTACGAGAACTCACCTCAAGCAAGTCTTTAGCAACCAAATCTAAATCATACAAGCAAATGCAACGACGTCCGCACACGACCTAGTCCAGTTAATGTCCCAATTTAATCATTCATTTCCAAAATAATCTTCATGTTTGATGCATAGAGTTTAGACGCGTTGTACAATTACTCATAACAATTTAGTGGTGTGATGGTTGATGGCATATCCCAACAATCGTATCAATCCCATTACTCAATAATACATACTTATACTATTTTAGAAAAATAGATAAGTAATAAACATAAATATTTATAATTAATAATTATAAATATATCTCGGTAAGTCTATTCGGTAACCTTAGTCACCGTGAAAATAATCATATTAGAGTGGAAAATGGAACGTTTACTCATAATAAACATATTTGAGAAGTTTCGAGAAAAATTATATTTTTCGTCTTTTAGTGATTTTATTAAATAAATAAAATAATTTAAATAATATTTTATTATTAATCAAAAATCATGTTTTTAGTAAAAAAAATTAAGTATAAACTTTTTACGAAATTTCATCATGACCCGTACGCTCATACAACGTTTTCCAAGGTTTCAAACCTTATTTTCAACACTTTTTACCAATTCGACACTTTTCGTCAAAATTCCATATTCTCAATCTTTAACGTTTACTAAAACGTTTTTTCCAAAATATCGTTAAATATCACTTCGTAAATACATTTTCACTTCCAAAAGTCCGTCAAAACTCTTATAACGACTAAATATCGCTTATAAGTTTAAAATACGATCCGAGCCCAAAACCAAGACCTATTTATATACATAAGCTCATACTAGTAAGTAGAAAATAATTTAGACCACAATAAGCCCTCTCATTAAGCCACGGCTTAAATAGACTTATTGGGCTCTGAGTCCATAAGCTCTAAAATACATATATTAAGCTTGAAAATAAGCTAATAAGCTACGTATCGCATTTGGTTACCACCATAAGCCTCAAGAATAGTCCACAACATACGCCAAAACACAAAAATAGTCAAAATCACTTTCCTAGTGATTTTGAGAACATAACGTGGCATATAAGCCCAAAATAAGCCAAGAAATAGCTTAAAAATAAGCCCGAATAAGCTATACAAGCTACTATTAAAAATAAGTTATCTAGCAACATATATTATTCAACCATCACGACCACAACATCATAACTACAAAAAACCCCCTTTTTCCTTTTTTAATCCCACGAACCAAACACACCCTTTTTTTATCCGCTTCGTTTCCAAAAATCAATTTTCACGACGATCAACTTGTACAACTAACATCTATGCATCAAGATAAACCCAAAAGGACAAACAAAATTTAAATTTGAAAACTTACAAGAAAATATTCAAAAATGTAGATTTCGACACGAACAGGACAACCCAAACGTTGTTTAAATGAATACACAAACACTCGTATCAACCCGAAATATCACGTTCTCGATCAAAGTTGGAAAATATATGGTGGTTGTGGTGGTTTAGGTGGCGGACGAACCAAAGACACACACACACACACAAGTGTGTTTTTTTTTTTTGAAAATGAAAATGAATTATGGATGGAAAGGTCTAGTGGAAAGCATATATGTGTACCACTCTTAGACAAGTTAGCTAGAATTAAGCCACTTTGTCCCCCTTAACCATACATGACCGGTTATGGCATCCTATAGGGTGTCGGGTCTTTCTTTTTGTGTCGGGATCACTTAAATACTCGTAAAACTCAACCGTAAAGTTTACCCCAAAGTTAATTAGCATTTTTATTCACCTTTAAAATACTTTTCCATTAACCTAGAGAATTTACACGACATATTTACACTTTAAACCCTTCAAAACTCATTTGGACATTAACAGACATGTCGGACTTGTTTTTCGACATTTTTTAAAATTCACGGGGCAAACCACCCGGAATACAGATAACATAATAATACCTTCCAAAAGGGATTATTAATCACAATAAACCATAAATCACCATAATTCTCATAAAATCCCCACCGTCAACACGGTATAAAATCTGAATAAACTGATACAAGTCAAATAGTCAAAGGACTATAAATGAAATATTCAGAACACAAAAAGGGAAAAGGTTACATTCTACCCCCTCAAAAGAATTTCGACCCCAAAATTCAGCTGCTAACATCACTAAAAAAATGCGGGTACTTCAATTTCATCTGATCTTTACGTTCCCACGTGAATTCAGGGCCACGTTTCGAATTCCACCGAACCTTGACGATGGTAATCCTACTACGTTTCAGCTTCTTAAACTCTCTTTCCAAAATTTCTACAGGCTCTTCTAGAAAATTTAACTTAGCATCAACTCGAATCTCATCCAAAGGCACTTGGAGTGTTGGATCAGCCAAACACTTCTTAAGGTTCGAGACGTGGAACGTGTCATGAACACCATTCAACTCCTTAGGCAAATCTAACCAATAGGCCACAGGACCAACCTTTTCAATAATCTCAAAAGGTCTAACAAATCTAGGTGTTAACTTGCCATTCTTCCCAAAGCATACTACACCTTTCCAAGGTGAAACTTTCAGCAAGACATTGTCACCTACACTAAACTCTAGAGGCTTCCTCCTATTATTAGCATAACTTTTCTGGTGATCACGCGCAGCCTTAAGTCTATCCTTAATCTGCAAGATCTTCTTAGTAGTCTCTTGCACTAACTCAGGTCCTATCAACTGACATTCTCCAACCTCAACCCACATAATTGGCGAATGACACTTTCTACCATACAATGCCTCAAACGGAGCACATCTCACACTAGAATGATACCTATTGTTATATGAAAATTCAACCAACGGAAGATAAACATCCCAACTTCTTCCGAAGTCCAGGACGCACGCTCTAAGCATGTCTTCCAAAGTCTGAATAGTACGCTCACTCTGACCATCGGTCTGAGGGTGATAAGCCGTACTCATGTCTAAACGAGTTCCTAATGCCTCTTGCATTGACTGCCAAAACCTTGATGTGAACTGACTATCACGATCTGATATAATCGAGATCGGCACACCATGTCTAGCAACTATCTCATTCAAATACAATCTAGCCAATCTATCCAACTTATAATCCTCACGCATAGGTGGAAAATGAGCAGACTTAGTCAATTGGTCCATAATGACCCAGATTGTGTCATGCCCACTACTAGTCCTAGGCAACTTAGTCACAAAATCCATAGCTATTCCTTCCTATTTCCATACAGGAATCTCAAGTTGCTAGAGCAAGCCAGATGGCCTTTGATGCTCAGCCTTAACCTTCAGATATTTCAAACACTTACTAACATACTCATCTATGTCCTTTTTCATACAAGGCCACCAATACCTATCTCTTAAATCGTAATACATCTTATCAGCTCCTGGATGTACAGAGTACTTCTACTTATGGGCTTCATCTATTATCAGGGTTCTCACCTCACCCTTTAAAGGTACCCATATTTGATCCAGGTAGTATAAAGTTCCATCACTTCTTTGTTCTATCATCTCATCTAAACCTTTCTGTAATCTTGCAGACTCATCCACAGCCTCCTTCTGAGCCGCCAGTATCCTATCCTTGATACTCGACTGAAGGGTCATATTCATACCTCTAACTCTCTTAGGCTTTACTCTTTCCTTCCTACTTAGGGCATCAGCCACCACATTCACCTTACCAGGATGGTAGCGAATTTCACAGTCATAATCACTAAACAACTCTATCCAGCAACGCTATCGCATATTTAACTCTTTCTGACTAAAGATATGCTGAAGACTCTTATGATCCGTATAGATGATACGCTTTGTCCCATACTGATAATGTCTCCAGATCTTAAGTGAAAACACGACCGCACCCAACTCCAAATCATGGGTAGTATAATTCTTCTCATGAATTTTCAACTACCTAGAAACATAGGCTATCACTTTACCTCTTTGCATTAACACACAACCTAGTCCTATCCCGGACGCATCACAATATACCATAAAGTCTTCGGTTCATCAGGAAGAGCTAGAACAGGCGCATTACACAACTTATCCTTCAAGGTTTGAAATGCTAATTTTTGTTCCTCACCCCAATCGAAAGTCTTACACTTCTGAGTCAAGATAGTAAGAGACTTAGCTATCTTATAAAAGTTCTCAATGAACCTACGGTAATACCCAACCAATCCTAAGAACGAACGAACCTCAGTCGGAGTTCTAGGTGCTTTCCAATTCTTAACAGCTTCAATCTTACTAGGGTCTACATAAATCCTATTACCATTTATCACATGCCTAAGAAACTGTACTTCTCTTAGCCAGAAATCACACTTAGAAAACTTAGCATATAATTTCTCCTTCTTGAACAATTCCAAGACTAACCTTAAGTGTTCTACATGCTCCTCTCGAGTCTTAGAGTAGATTAAGATATCGTCTATAAACACTATCACAAACTTATGAGGATAAGGCCTACAAACTCTATTCATCAAATTCTTAAATACCGCTAGTGCATTAGTTAGACCAAAGGGCATTATTGTGAACTGGAAATGTCCATAGTGTGTTCTAAATGCAGTCTTTAAAATGTCATCCTCATGCACTCTCAGCTGATGGTATCCAAATCTAAGATCTATCTTTGAGAAAAACTGCGACCCTTGCAGTTGATCAAATAGATCATCAATCCTAGGAAGCGGATAATGATTCTTAACAGTCAACTTGTTCAACTCTTTATAGTCAATACACATTCTAAAGGAACCATCCTTTTCCTTAACAAACAATATCGACGCTCCCTAAGGCGATGAGCTTGGTCGAATGAAACCTTTGTCTTGGAGTTCCTTGAGTTGTCCTGATAACTCCTCCAATTTAGAAGGTGCTAAACGATAAGGATACTTTACAACCGATACAGCTCTAGGGAATAACTCAATTCGAAACTAAATTTTTTGAACAGGTGGCAATCCAGACAAGTCATCCAAAAATACCTCGGGAAAGTCTCTCACTACTACTATATCTTCTTGTTCCTTCTCTTTAGCCTTAACACTCTTTAACTGCCTCATCTTTTCTTCCGGTTTCTCTCCTAACACTAGGAGCACCTTGCCATCTATTAGTGGTATCCTCACTACTTTCTCATAACAAATTATTTTAGCCTAATGATTAGATAACCAATCCATACCTACAATCACATGAAAATTCCCATGTTCGAATGGTATCAAATCGATGTCAAAGACATAACCCTCGATTTATAGTATGAACCCCTTAATAACATTATCAATCTCTACTAGCTGCCCACTAGCTATCTCAATCTCATACCTGAAACCTAATTCGCTGAGCTCTATGCCTAACAGAGGTATAAAAGTAGTGGAAACAAAACTATAGTCGGCACTAGAGTCAAATAAGGTAGTGGCAAAATGATCGTTTAAAGTAAACGTACCCGTCACAACATTTAGGGCTTGGCGAGCTTCCTCTGCTCCCAACATGAATGCCCTACCCCTAGCTTGGTTCCTTTGGTTTCCATGACCCTGACCCCTGTTATTAGCAGCAACTTGGTTTGGATGATTTTCTACTGGTCCTTGAGCCCTAGTCAATCTAGGGTAAGCTGGCCTGACATGGTAGGTATTACCACATTCATAACATGTCCTAACATTTGGGTTTCTAGCATTGACAGGATTTACATTCCTCAGTATGCCTCTACAATCCTTTGCCAAATGACCCGAGCGGTTACAGTTAAAGCATGTGCGACAAGGCCCTCCGGGTGCATGGTAGGTGTTTTAGGTGGTACACTTGGGCTAAGTACCCGTATTCTCTCTTCCTACAGGGTTTGCGGTAGTAGCAAAAACATTTACAGTCCTAGTCCTCTTATTATCATCCCTACCATTCTTATCCTTGCTAGATTCCCCCACATTTCCTCTTTTCTTAACCTTCTTAATTGATCCATTTCTCATAGCCTCATCGGTCAGTGCACCAAAAATCTATACAGCCTTCTGTATAGTCCTTGGCTCCGTTACTGCCACCATCCTATGGATCTGTGGAGCAAGGCCATACACATGCCTCTCAATCATCCTACTCTCTGAAGTTACCAAATGTGGAACTAACCTAGCCAACTCATAAAACCTATCAGTATACACAGCATGGCCAGCCCCGACCATGGCGTGATTCCACAACTTATATTCTAAC
>BQNB010108382.1:0-12500 GCA_026074375.1 Tanacetum coccineum
GGCATTTTAAGTCCGTTTTTGGTTATTTTAGCTTGTTTTTAAAGGTAAAAGGTATGTGTAATTAAGCACATACCAGGGAGCAAAGGTTAAAAATCTTCTTTAAAAGGACATTTGATAAAAGGAATAAAGGTTTTAAACAATAACGGAATATCATGCTTTAAATAAGTTAATAAAATTTAGCTTATGTGTGCCTTTTATGCTATTTGTTTATGCCTTGAGTGAGAACATGTGCTTGATTAAGTTGATAGGTATATTAGTTAAAACTATAAGGACTAAATGTACCATTGTGCTAACTTGTGTTTCCTAATTCAACTTAATATCTAATAATAGGAAAGGTATGAAAGTTTAGGGGGCGAAAGTGTCAAAAACAAAATTTGTTTTTTAACACTCTCACCCCACCCATCCCTGCCCCGTTTCACACACACACTCACACACCTAATTTTCTCTAAACCCTCAAACGATCGCCACTCCCTTGTTCTCCATTTCTAGACAATCTTGTGCTTAAGGTATAACTACAACATTGTTCCTTACACCCTTATGATATCACGTCTCAAAGGAATTGAGTTTTTACAAAGTTCTAATTTCGAAAGACCCTAACATCAAATTAGGGTTCATGAAATTTAAAACTGAATAAAAACTAAAATTAGTTGAGGGGTTTTGATCAGTTGAGGGTGTTAATGACTCGTGTATTTCAGTTTATTAATTAAGCTATCTTATGTGTTCGATTTGATTGATTCTATATGTCGAAAATGTGGATTTTTGAGTTTTAGTAGAAAAAGATTGTGGGTCTTGGGTTAGAAATATGTGAAATATATCATTGAATGTGTGCGTGATTTAATATCCATATTTTGCATGTGTGCTCTTGGTTCGAATTGTGTTTATGCTAAGAAATGCTCGTTTTTTATGAACCTGTGTTTTTTATGATGATAAAAACGTTCTTGTGAAAGTTATGAAGATTAATGAATGAATGTTAAAGGGAATCAACACATGAAAAACTCGAATTGAAATTCAAATTGGTTAGACCAATCCGAATTCGCAGAACCAATTGTGTACGAATTAGCAGTTCATGTGTCCTCCGAATTTGCAGGCCTAGTATTACTCGAATTGACAATGACCCTTTAGTCCACGAATTCGCAGACGATAGTGTCATACGAATTAGCAGATGTAAGTGTATACGAATTCGCAGTTGGCCTTTGTCGTCCGAATTTGCAGGAGATAGTTGAATACGAATTCGCAATTTTATATAGGACACGAATTCGCAGACCACCTTTAGAGCCCGAATTCGCAATACTCAGTATCGTCCGAATTCGCACCAAGCTTTAGAACCCGAATTCGCAAACCGCTTCACCATTCGAATTTGCAATACCCTAAAGCGTCCGAATTCGCAGTAAAACCAGATTTAATCATACTTAATGAATTCAAAAAGGCTAATTATCATAAACACGTAGATTCTAACCAAAAGGTGACTTAAAACTTGTGTTAGGTAGCAAATTTAAAATTGGTTATCTTTGAAATCTAATCAAGTTAAAATTGGATTAATTCAACTAAGCCAATTTAAGTTCACTCTTTCAACGGTTATCTTTCTAAAGGTGTTACATGCATTCAGTGCCACTTTAGGGTCTCTAGATATAGTGTCTATATAAACTTGGTTATATAAACTGTATCGACTCTTTCTTAGCAGAATCATGAGTATCACTAAAGAACAACAACAAGCTTTGGACGATGCTCTTGTACCAAGAGAACAACGTCTCACGATTGGCAGCTGCAACTACCGACTAAGCACTACATTCAAGCCCAAGGAACCCACATTTCAAGTCGCTTTGGATGTTCTCTCACTTACTCCTTTTTATCAAGCCTTTCTGATCACTGCAAGTTTCCCTGCTATCTACATGCAAGAATTCTAGAATACGGCTTCTTACCATAAGCACACCATCAGATTCAAGATGAACAAAAAGAGTTACTCTTTTGATCTGGACACTTTCAGGAACATCCTTCAGATATGTCCAAAGATTCCTAGACAACATTTTATTGATACTCTGTTTGAAGAAGACATTTTTACCTTCATGAGAGAACTTGGATATTCTAGAACCATCAAGCTTCTCTATGATGTCAAGGTTGATTTTCTACCTCAACCTTAGAGAACATTGCTATCATCATCAACAAATGTCTTAGTGGTAAAGTTACCGGAATAGACACACTTTGACTTTCTAGGGCTCAGATTCTTTGGGGTTTATATCATTAAGAAAATGTTGGCTTTGTCTACCTTCTATGGGAAGACTTAGTGTATCAAATCGAAAACAAGGAGTCCAGAAAGAACCAGTACCTATACTACCCAAGATTCACCAAGGTCATCATCAACCACTTCATGTCACAAGATCAATCGATCGATTCCGAGAAGGAACAAGGTGGATTGGCACATGGTTACTGATGATCCCATTCTCACTACAATTAGGTTCATCCCTCAGAATAAAGTAGTTGAGAAATATGGTGCCATTCTTCCTAATTACTTAACAACTCAAGCAATGAAAGAATCCGAAGCATACAAGACTCACCATGCTCTTGCTACTAGAAAGGTGCAACCAAAACCAAAATATGTACGTCGATCTTCCAGGACAAAGACTGACGATGTACCCAAACCTTCCTCTAGAAAAAGAGTCAAAGCAACTGCTAAGGTAGCAAAGTCTGGAAAGAAAAAGCAACCAACTATCAGATTAGACACTCTCTCAGATATCGCATTGACTGAGGCTGAACAATTAAAGCTGGCTACCAAACGAAGCTTAACTTAAACTCACATCTCTCAACACAGTGGCTCTGGTGCATATGAAGGAACTGGTGTTAAACCAGGGGTTCCCGATGTACCCACATATCGCTCAGATGATGAAGAAGAGATACCTTGGAAGTTAAGTGATGAAGATGATGATGATGATCAATGTGTTCCAGATGATGATCAAGGTAATGATAACGATAGTGAACAAACAGCATCCGACACTAAGGGTGATGATTTTGTACATCCTAAGTTTACTTCTCATGATACTGAAGAAAGACATGATGAAGAAGATAAAGATAAAGAGTCTTTTGATCCGAGGGTTCAAACACCTTCTAATTACGAACCTTCGGATGATGAAGCAAATGGTGATTTACCACAAAGTGGATATGTTGAGGAAGAAGAGGTGAATGTTGAACAAACCTTTGAAGCAAACATTAATCTGGAAGGAAGAGATACGGAAATGACAGACGCTCCTAAAACTACTCAAGTAATTGAAGATACTCATGTGACCCTAACTCCGGTTAATCTTGAAGGTCAACAGCAGAGTTCTTCTAAATAAACGTAAACAAGTTATTAGTCGTAAATTTCTAGTTTGACGTAAATCACTTAAGGAATGAACAAACAAATACTAAGCTTGATGGATGATCAAAGAAATAATTTTTTGTCTTAAATTTTATATTTTTTTGTAACAAAACGTTTTTACAAAAATAAATTAAACAAAGTATTTTTATTGACTGGAAGCCGAATTCTTAGAATTCAAGCAGACTAATCAGTATGCTACAACTCTCTCCTCAATTCTAAACATTGTTGACAACTATCTAGGTTTCAACTAAAAGAATCAGTAGATGTTGCAGTTCAACTCAAGTCCGACAGACTTCGCGAGGAAGCTCAAATTGAAAACAAAAGCTTTCTCAACAACCTTGATGCAACCATGCAGACAATCATTAAGGAATAAGTCAATGCTCGAGTTAAAAAGGAAGTTTCCAAGATCCTCTTGAGAATTGAGAAGCTAGTTAATGAGCAACTTGAGTCTGAGGTTCTGATTCGATCATCACATGAAGCCAAGTCAACTCATGCTATCGCAGCTAATCTGTCTGAACTAGAACTCAAAAAGATACTCATTGACAAAATGGAGAGTAACAAATCCATAGACAGATCTGATGAACAGAAGAACCTTTATAAAGCCTTAGTTGACGCGTATGCAGTCGACAAAGATCTCCTGGATGCTTATGGCGATACAATCACTATCAAAAGACGACGCGATGAGGCATATGATAATAAAGAACCCTCCGTTGGAACAGACCGGGGGTCCAAGAGAAGGCGTGCAGGAAAAGAACCAGAATCCTCTAGTGCACCAAAAGAGACGACATCCAAGTCAACGGGTAAGTTAACTAAAGGTTCTAAGTCTCGTCACCAGTCTGCTGGCCAGTCTGCTCCGGCAAAGGAACCAATACACTCGGAGGATGACTTTAAAGAACCCACACATCAGGAGTTTGAAACAGAAGTCAATGACGATCAACCTGAAGATGAAATCCATCCATCTCATGATTGGTTTCAGAAACCCATAAGAATTCCTTCTCTGATCGTGATTGAAACAAGACTTTACCTGCTGATCATGGACCAGTTCAACCTTGGTTAAGCAACTTGTCTAGGCAAGAAGACCCTCGAGAATCATTTGATGAGCTAATGGACACTCCTCTTGACTTCTCAGCGTTCGTGATGAATCAGCTCAAGGTTGACACTTTAACACCTGAATTATTAGATGGTCCAACATTCGAGCTGATGAAAGGCACTTGCAAAAGTCTGGTCAAGCTGAAATATTTCTTTGAAGAAGTATACAAAGCAACAACTGAACAGTTAGACTGGACTAACCCAGAAGGTCAGCAATATCCACATGATCTGCGAAAGCCTCTACCATTGATATCCAACACACGAGGTCGTCAAGTTATCCCTTTCGATCACTTCATCAACAAAGACCTCGCGTATCTTAGTGGTGGTGTCTCAAGTCAAAAGTATGCAACTTCAGTGATGAAGACAAAGGCGGCAAATTATGGAAATATTAAATAGATTGAAGATTTGGTCCCTAATTCAATATGGAGTGAAGTACTGGTTAGCTATGACAAATTTGCTCTCTGAGGAATCTCACACTGGGGAGGAAAACGACAACACTTCTATGGATATGCGGCTAATAGGGAATCTGCAAAAGATGTCTTTTTAAGATGAAGAATCATTGCGGTCACAAAACTTCAGATTATCGAATGGCATGGCTACAAGCATCTAGATTGGATCACCGTTCGCAGAGACGACGACAAACTATACTCATTCAAGGAAGGCGACCTCAAAAGGCTTCAGCTACAAGACATTGAAGACATGTTGATTCTTCTTGTTCAAGGAAAGATGTCAAACTTCAAGATTGAAGAACATCTTGCATTTAGTGTCGCTCTCTAAATGTTTACAAGAAGTATTGTTATCCAAAGGCGCGTTGAAGATTTTCAATTAGGTGTTAAGAGTTATCAAAAGAAGTTGAATATCACCAAGCCGGTTACATATAGATCTGATCTCCGATGATGGGAACCATATACAGCTTACTCCAGTCCTAGAGGATTCATTTATCAGAATAAAGACAAGAAGAACAGACTAATGCGTCTTGACGAACTACACAAGTTTAGTGACGGTACCCTCGACTATGTTCGGACTGCTCTTGATGATAGACTGAAGGGCATAAGGATGGAGTATCTGCCCAAGACAATCTGGAGACAAAGTAACAGAGAACGTGCAACAGATATGATTCAGGCGATTGACAAAAGACTAAAGTCAAGGAGGATCATGCGGAGTCTGGAGAAGTTTGTTGGTGGAAGACCGTATGAGGGTGACTTTCGGCTAATACAAAGTACCATATGATTTATCATAAGATGTCCTCATCCTAAAAGGTCATTCCTCGTGAATAATTTAAACTTTTGAATTTGTTTATAAGTAGTGTAGACTTATGGTGACAATAAAGAGTGCTTGAGTACAAATTTTCAAGAATTTCTAAGTAAATTCAAAATTGTTTCAAATTATTATACTCGGCACTATCTTATATACCCTCATATATTGAGGGGGAGCATTAAAATGTTCTAATTTGATTTTGTGTAACATTTTGTCCCCGAACGTTTAATCAATTGATATCCAAAAATATCAAGGGATTAACATTTTGGATAGGGGAGAAAATGTGATTAAACTGAATCTAACTTATATTGAAATATGATCAGATAAAATGAACTCAATGCACTCCACACTTAGCATGTACTACGATTACGATGCACATGTTAAGGGGGAGTTTTTAGTGATAATGAAAAACTTTCAAAGTGTAAATCTTTTGATATTTATATCAAACACTTTGATTGAACTTTTCAAAGATTTTGGAAGGATTGTGATGAAATACCCAATAGACCAACCATGTATTTAAATTTATGGAGTTATAAGGTGGTTAGGCGTAGGTATTTAAATCCCATGATCCAGCCAGAACCGGAGGGATCTACCCAGGGATATCCACTAGTTAGTGTAGAAGTCCTTAGGTATGATAAAAGGAGTAAAGTGAGAATAAGGGAAAAGTGCCGACTGAGATGGAGCTAGCACTGGAATAAACCCAACAAGGTGTTAGTTATGAAGTCTCGGTAAGCGCTGAAGGGGTTGAAGAATGAAAAAGAAATGTAATGATAAAGGGTGAAAAGAAAGAAGCCCTCCATACACTTAGACAGAAACCGGGTCAATACATAAACTGTCGGAAACACTAAGGTGTTGTCTAAAATTGAAGACAGTCATGGACCCATTGACGCTAAGAACAACCCTCCCTAGCCACTCAATGTATCTCAATAGACTCTTGTTTCATTTCTCATGGAGATTACATGCATTTCTATCGACTTTCTCACTCTGAGTTAGGTGATATTGAAAAGGTGGCAATCCGCTCTAGCCTCCGATCACTAAAATCAAAGTGCACTATTGAGTCTAGAGCCAAAATAGATCATCCATAAATCTCATTAGGACACTTGTCAAAATTATGCTTGCTATCTTACACAATGTGAATAATAAGAAATATTCTAAGAGTCCTACGCATTATCCTTGAGATTTTGCCATAACATCCGAGTGATATAATTCACAGGGAAGATGGAAATCCTACTTGAGTCAACATCAAACAAGCTCATGGTAGGTGACTTGTGCGATTCTATATGAATCAAACTTGTGACAACTAGAAAGAAACGATGGTGAGATTCTACAAGAATCAAACTTGTTCCGGGTTATGAATTAACGGTTGATGAAGAATTTTTGAAATGATTAACACTCTCGATGTGTCATAAAACCACTTTAGCAAGTGACACGTCGATTGATTTTCAAATTGATTTTTCTATTTCAATCGGTGAGATAGTAACTCACTGGTTCACTCTTATCGTGTTGTCTGCTTTGAGACGTTCCGATAGTGAGAACATGCTGAGTTTGATGAATCTAATACAAATGTGTTAGAAAGATTCTATACTTAAGTTGGAAATCCTGTCAAGGAGATTCTTCTTAAATTAAATCTACCTGATCACAGGTCGATCCTTACGGATTCAAAGGTTACTCAAACCAAACATAGGCGAATGATAATGCCATATTCGTCCCCCCGCTTTATTGCTAACTGTTTTAATGCAAGATACTTAAAGATGGAGGTGAAGGTACCTGATTCTAGCTAACTCACAAGATTCATAACCACATGCTCATACCCGACCGACAACCATAAAGACATCATGAAAGCTCAAGTACATGTTTCAAGACTTCCACAACTCTGATACCGCACATCTTTTTTGAAGTGACAAAGTATTAAAGACAAAGAATTTCAAAGAAGTTTCCGTCACTCTGATACGAACGTCTTTCTCAAAGTGACGAAGTGTTAAAGTTAAAGAATTTCAAGAAAGATGCAACATTAAAGATTTTCAAGTCAACAAATCAAGAAAGGTATGAGCATGTCGATCCAGAAGTCACAAGTTACACAAGATGGCAAAGTTTACAAGATGATACACTACACCCTACCAACCTTACCTACCCAAAGCACGCCAAACCTACCAACCCTTACCGACTAACTACCCCACCTTAAAACACTCACTACACCAACCAATCGTACAACAACAAACACTCACTTTAAATCGCAACTAAGCCCCCCACTTACACCCAACCAACCACAACCTCCCAAAAGCCCTAAACACCAACACTACTAAAAAAACTACTAGCCTACAAAACTATAACACTACCTTTTACTTGAAACCACAACCAAACTACCCCCACCTACACACTACCACCCACACCAACGCCCCCACACTTTAAGCTTACAACAAAACCAAAACACACTACTCAACCGTCCACAACTAACCACTAGTAAGGAAACTCCACACCCCAACTCAAAAAACTACCTACTAACCTTTACTATACTCTTACACAAAAACTACCACTCAACTTACACTAGACACGAAACACACCAACCCCTAAAAAACACCAAAATAACACACAAAAACCTCAACACTACAACCACTACCAACCTACAACTACACACCCTACAGCCCCCAACACATACCACCACTTCCCACTACCCAACATACACCCACACTACATACCTAACCTAAGCTAACAACAACACCTACAACATAAAATTCAAATAACCTTAATTAACCCCCCAAATCAATCTACTACCAACTACGAACCTACCACCATCGCACCACACCCAAAACACCCAACCTATGAGCTACAACCCCCTCCTAAACACAAAAAAATACCACACACAACCAAACCTTACACCCCCACTACCCAACACAACCATAACTAAATACTACTAAAACCTACATACCCCTACCCCCCCGCTTAACCAACTACTACTCCCTAACTACACCCTACTACCGCAACCCAACCAAAACCGACACTGATCCACACCCACCACTACCATACCTAAACCCACTTCTCAAACCCTACACAACCCAAGCGACTACCACCACTAACAAAAAGCTAAACCTAAAATAAAACACTTCCATACAAAACCCAACCAATCATTCACCTAAATCCATCTCCTATTACACCAACCCCAACCTAACAACACCCACCACTACCTACCCAAACTCAAACCCAGATAAAACCCCAGCCCCCATATCCCACACTACACAAACACTACTCCCCCTACAAACTAACCCTAGCCACTAAACACCACCCAACGCCACCCCCTAGCACACCAGCCTACTACTTACCCCCCCCTTTTTTACCACAAACAAAACTCCACACTACAACCCCACACCTTAACCTGACTAACGCTAACTACGCCCACACACCTCTTAAGACAACAAAACCCACCAACCACTTAACCACCACACCCTACCTACTCACCTTAAACCTCCAACAACAAAAAACAAACACAAGCCTACCTACCCCCCACCCCTACTACACAAACCACACACACAACACACCCACGCCAACCCCACACAACCTTACCCCAACTAAACAACGCCACTGAGCACGCTCAAATCCTACGCACATACCTACACTACTTATAAACACTAAACTACCACAAACAACCTTTAAACTAGCACCCACACCTAATGCCTAATACTAAACAGGGCAGCGGGGGGGGGGGGCGGGGGGGCGGGGGAGGGTGGGGTGGGGGGAACTACTGTTGTCTGCTCCCTAGGCTACATCTCGGTCTGAGCAAAAGGGGCGGCCGGGGGGGGGGGGCGGCATCTAAACCCACCCGTGCTCTCCAGCGTCCGCGGGGCAACTCGGTAGCGGCGGGGCGTGACTACGGGGGGCGACCATCTAACCTAACAGGGGGGGGGGGGCGGGCGGGGGGCGAGGGGGGCGCGGGGCACATCCTTACACCTAAACCCTACAAAACCTACCAACACGACAAACCAACCTACTTACCTTGACACGACTCACTACTATACTAAGCACCTGCCGACCCCCCTACTCAACCTTTACAACACCCACACCCCTACCACAACACTACCTTAAAAAACCATGACTTTCCCTTTACAACCCTAAACCAACCCTACCAACAAAACCAAAACACAAACACCCACAACGACTACACAGCGACACCTACCCGAACACCTAACCCCCCAAACTAAACCAGAGGCACGGGATATCAACCGAGACACAGCCATTAAGCGGGAGCGAGCTCATAAACGGGCGACCCCTACCAGGCCGCCACCCAACGGGCGGGCAACAAAACACAACGCGAGGCGCGGGCGGGGGGGACTTGACACTACCTTAACACTACGCCCGACGGCGGTGAGGGGGGGGGGGGGGGGGGGCCTTTACAAGAACACCAAACAAACATACTACCGCCCCAACAACACACCAACACGCGCTACCCCACCCTACCCACCCCTTACTACAACTACCCCTAACCCGCTAAAACTCCCCAACACTAACCAACTACAATACTTAAAACGACCTACACCCAACCCCTACACAAACCCCAAACACCCACCCATCACCGTACCAACTAACACCCTCTCTGCGCGGCGTGACTGCGCGACAAACTTTCACACTACTATACCACTACAAATAACAAACCCCAACCATTAAAAAAACTAAACACAACAAACACCCCTACACCCAACTAACGCCTACCAACCCCTACTACCTAACACAATACACTACACACCACCACCCCACTACCACTACAAACCACCACACACTACACCTATAACACCAACCCTACACACTAAACCACCTAACCAAAACCAAATACCAACAACCACCCACCTAAAACCCCCAACAACTACCTCACTACCTATACCAACACCCCCCGAGCGGCAGCTAAGGCGGGGAGGGGCACCCTTAAAGGCGACGCGCGGCCGCGCGGAGCTAGAAACGGCGCGAGCGCGGCGCGGGCGAGCGGGGCAGGAGGGCTGGGAGGCGGGGGCGCGCTAATTCAACTCTTACTCTCTTCTCGCGACTTTACCACAAAACCACCAACCACCTAACCCTAACTTTACACACCTTAAAAACCCTTCTAACCTACCTAACCTACTAGGGCGGACAGCGTCGTCATCAATCCACCCCCACACTAAAATACCACTTAGCACAGGGGGCGGACCTAGCAACCTATCACACACCTACACTACCCATACCACCCCCCCACACCCACATCACACTACTAACCGCCCCCACCCCCAACTACCTAAAGCCTACACCAATCCCTTACTAAATCAAAACGTACCCCCTAAACACCCCTAACTACACTAAAGTACCCACTCTAACCACACTAATAACCCAAACTATCACCTAACAACAAAAAAAACCCACCATACACTCACCCACCAAAAGCGAAACTACTAACACCCTACACCACCACCTTACAGCTACCAAAACAACACTAAACCTCAAACTAACACTACAAACTTACCTACCACATCTTACCACACCCAATCCAAGCCTACACACCCTACACTACCCAAACATTAACCTAACTATAACCTACAACAAACCCACCTAAAAAACCAAACTACCACCACCAAACCACCAATATCAACTTACTCTACACATAAAATCCATAAAACACACTTTACAAACTCACCCCTAAAACCTACCCCACACACGACTACCACTAAACAAACACACTTCCCCTAACAACTAACCCACCCCCACACCAAACCCTGCACCCCCAGCCACCTACTAGATCACAACCACCCAACAACAACCACCTACCCAATACCTAAAACCACCAAACCAACCCCACCTACACCCTTACCACTCTAACAACCCAATACCACCCACCCCCATCAACACAACACCTCACCCTAAAACAACTAAACCTACCTATAACCCCCCAACCAACCAACCCCCACTACCCCCCCAGTACCCAGCACTACCCAACCCTCCCTACCCCAAAACCCGATACAACAAACCCCCACCTCACCCCACCACCACACCCTACCACGAACTAACCACTTTAACCTCACTACACTAACTTTACCACCAACTAACCCTACAACACTACCACACACCCACCAGACACAGCCACCCTAACACAAAACTTACCAGCAACACACCTACAGCTACCCTACACACCACAAACCAACCCCGAACACACACACCTAACCCCTCATACCCCGCACCACACTACAACCTAAGCCTTACCTTTACGCCAAACCCCTACTTAAAACTACAACCCCAGCGACACCACCCTAACCACTACATAACCGTACGACTACAAACCACTACAAAAAACGCACCCAACTTAAAACAACTACTAACCCTAACAACCTTAACTACTACAACCTACTTTTACACACCCCCTAACCCCACCAATAAACAACCCACACGACCAAACCAACCACCCACACCACCAACAACCCTTAGCACCAAACACCACACACCTAACCCCTTAACCGATACACACCTTACCCCCGCACAAAGCACACTACACAACGCCAACCCTACCCTCCCAACTACCACACAAACCCACCCACTTTTTTTACCAACCGAGCACAACCTCCTTAAACAACACTACAAAACCTAACCCCCACCTTAACTACCCCACTTCCAACCAACACAAAAAACCCACAAGCAAAACCACCAAACCCACGACTTTACCCACCTCACAAACACTCCCACGCCCAACCCCATACCCCCTAACCCTTAATCCCCTAACATACACACCGTAATAGCTCAACACCTCCGCATACCGCCACTAACCTCCTCCGAGTGTTCTCGGCTCTGGGTCTGTCGT
>BQNB010108382.1:17500-22962 GCA_026074375.1 Tanacetum coccineum
TGGCCCGTTAAAGTGTCTTATGTATATTGTTTATTCCAACGAGCTCAAGGACCTTATAAGCCCTCGATAAGCTCAAGTGAGCTTATTTATAAGTTATGGACCTCAACCTTCATACTGTTGGGCCTGTTGGGCCCATACGCGGGCATGCTTGTATTTAACGAGACCATTAGTGGCCCGTTAATCTCTCTAGTGGTCCTTAGGTTTCGATATCATTCTAATATCCAATGTAAGCTTATTTAGCACGTATAGAGGTCGCGTTTGTCCCATGCAAACGTTTAAACGGTTCACGTACTCCTTCCCAAGCCATAACATCGTGTTTACATAAAAAGTTTACGTATAGTTTTCGAGGAATTCATGCGTATGACTTAGTGTTCACGTTGGTTTCTAAGTTTTCATCTTAAGCGAATACACTTAAGCCTTAGCTTGTCGTTAAATCATGTTGTACATGTTCCTTTATATCTTAACACCACACAAGGTCGTATACGCGTATAAATAACGCGTGCAACATGTATGTTTTGTATTTATTTTGCCCTAGCTCACGTTAGCGTATTATTTACATGTTAACGTGACATAATGACTAGTAAACAAAGAAACAAGTATAGTACGAAGTGAGTTTAAGCTTGTACGTGACTTACAAGAGGTCCTAGAGTCTTGAAGACGTATCGTGTAGTTAACCCAAGTCGTATAACCCAATCCTAAGCTCCAAAGCTTATACAAATACCCAACCTTAGCTCGTGTATTCTCCTTGTGCACTCGTATGACAACTTAGTAGTGTTTATGGGTTCGAATGAATTAATGAAGATGTTTGTTTGCGGTTTGTGACCCGAGACAAGAGAGAAAGACAATGTTTTATTTGTTTGAGTGTTTGTGAGTTGTAAGAGTGCTAAATGGTAAATGTGAGTGAGTATTTATAGGCAAGATATCTAGTTACATCTCCTAGTCCCTCAAACAAACCAAACCGTGCCCTAGTCTTGGTGGTTTTGTGGTTTCTAGTTAATCACACATGGTTTTGTTAATACTACCTAGGTACATCTCTTAATTACAAGATTTTGGTACAAGATTTACCAAGATTATGGAAATCTTATGGTTTGTGTGTATATTTGCTAGCTAGCCGCGGCATCAAGAGAGAAAAAGGGATCCAAGGTGGTCTTTATCCATTGTATATTAGCTAACTAGGAACATTAAGTACTAGTTTTAATTACATAGTATTTGTACATGTACTTAAGGAGATTTTAAGGATCTTTGCTAGTTGATTTTGCCTATGGGACGTGTAATATCAAAGAAAGACAAGACTTGAAATCTTATTAAGGTTATACAAGTACAAGGTTTAATTACCTTGAGATGTACATGTACCTAAGAAGTTTTAAGGATGTTCCTAGTTGGTTTAGTCCCCACATTCGGCCAATATGGCTTAATAACACAAGAATTGATTAAATTTTGTGTTTAAGGTTTAAAAGTGGGTGTTGGTTTGAGTCTAGGTAAGTCTAGGTATTTCCGAGGTGTGTCTAAATGTATTTTATTGCGAAACGTAAGCCTTTTACGTGACCAATAAAAATAAAATACGCAAAGTCAATAATTATCTTCCTAATAATTACATAACACTTGTTTGACGTAAACCTTAATTTATTTGATGACCGTTTACGTTAAATGATTATTTCTAGTCTACGCGATTTAGCTTAAAAGTTAAATTAAAAGTAAACGCGTATCGGACCAAAATAAATAGTGACGAATAATAGGGTCGGTTGTCTTAGGAGGAGCCAATCCTTGATAGATTATCTGGCTGGATCCCCATGAATGCCTCTGCTATCAATGACGTGACTGATAAATTGTACCTTCGGAATCCAAAATTCACACTTTAAAAACTTGGCATACAACTTCTCCTTCTTAAGCAATTCCAAAATTGCCTTAAGATGTTGTGCGTGCTCTTTCTTATCCTTTGAATAAATAAGTATATCATCAATGAAGACGATCACGAACTTATCCAAGTAGGGCTTGCACACTTGGGTCATGAGGTCCATGAATACCGCAGGTGTGTTTGTTAGCCCAAATGGCATAACCTGAAACTCGTAATGACCATACCGAGTTTGGGAATGCTGTCTTGGAATGTTTCTCGTTCCCGTACCTCTCAGCTGTGATAACCGATCTACAAATCTCATCTTGAGATAAATGTTGGTTCCTTGGATATTTGATCGAATAATCGTCGATCCTCGGGAGTGGATAACGATTCTTCACTGTTAGTTTATTTAACTCCTGGTAGTCAATGCACATCCTAAAGGATCCATCCTTCTTTTTGACAAACAAGACCGGGGCTCCCCAAGGTGATGAACTAGGTCTTATGAAGCCTTTGTCCGAAAGCTCTTGTAGTTGTTCCAACAATTCCTTCATTTCGGACGGAGCCAGTCGATATGGTGCTCTAGCTTACCGGGGCGCGGCTCCTGAATTAAGTCGATTTGGGAATTCACACTAGACGAGGGCGGAGGAGACCGGCAAGTCCTCGGGAACACTTCACGGAATTTCTTAGGGCACTGATTGGTACTCGTCCCTTTTTGTTGCTTTTCTTCTGACTTGTCGTCCTCCTTCTTGGCGGATATCTGTGCCAAAAAGATTTGACATCCTTTCGCCATGTACTCTTGAGCCTTTGAAACATGAAATAATGGTCAATCGAGATTCTCTGCATGTTGTTACTTTGTCACTTCGAAAAATCAAGGTTTACCCCCCATAGGGATATTCGAACAAGTTTCTCATCACACACGATCATGGCGTGATACTTTCTTAACCAATCCATGCCGATTATAATGTCGAAACTACCCAGTTCTACGGGCATTAGATCTATGTTGAACGGGTGGTTTAAGAAATTTAAAGTGCAATCCCGTATAATAGTGTCTACCCCAACTATTTTCCCGTCAGCTAATTCAACATCATAACTATTTTCTAATGGAATTGGGGGCGATGTCAATCAGGGAACTAAACGCTATTTTAGTAGATATAAAAGTTCTATGGCACCTGTGTTTAAAATAGATAAATGCATGCGGTTGTTTAAGAGGAACATACCCGTGACGACATTAGAGTTCGGGTTCCTCGATGCATTCCCATTCTTCTCTGCATTTCCAACTACGTATACCCAGCCTTGTGCATTCCTATTTCCCCCATCCTTATTCTTTAATTTTGGACAATTTCTCTTGAAATGTCCTGGAGCTCCACATTCAAAACAACCATTCCCCTTGGGAACTGCCCTATTGTCCCTCTGAGCATTAGCAACATTAGTGTTGCCAGAACCTCTGCAGTCGCGGGCAAAGTGCCCTACCTTGTTACATTTGTGGCATTTCTGAGTTCACGGGCCATTGTGATGAAAATGGCCATGGTGCATTGGGCAAGAATACACCACTACGGCTTCTTTTCACCCGGCCCATATTGTAGACCTTGGCGACATTCTGTCTCTTGAAGGGTTGTTGTTGATGGCCATGGTTGTTTCTGGATGAATCATCAGCCTTCCTTTTGTTGTCAGTCTGCCTTTCCGCATAGGTGCGGAGTTTCTGATCCATCAAGTCGTTGGCCAACTCAATAGTCTCATCCAACGTCTTGGGTTTGGAAGACTTCACATTTCCATAAATGTTATCAGGGAGTCCACTGATGTACTTGTCAACCTTCTCAGTTTCATTAGCAACAAACTTGGTACATATCAGGGTTAGCTCTTGGAAATGTTCAGTGTATGTTTGGAACATAAGTTCCCTTTGACCTTTAGTTCCTACAATCATTTTAGTTCTTGATTTCAACCCTGGGACATTACTTGTCCATCATTTTCTTCTGAGTATCTCCCAAGTCACGAATATGCATCAGGACCTTAAGGTTCTTATCTAACCATTTCACCAAGTCAAAGCAGCCCCTAACAGAGTGCAGGTGGCAAACTTAACCTGATTTTCAATAGCACAACCACTGATATGGAAAACTGATTCCATCTTTTTAATCCACCGGTTTAAACCAACAACGCCTTCATTTCCTTTGAAGTTCAAAGGTTGACATTTCATAAAGTCAACGTAGAAACAAGGGCGTGTAGTTTGCATATTCCTTCGGTTATCCTCATTGTAGATGAAGGAAGGACTTCCTTTTGATTTAAATGAAGTACCTATAGATGAAGATGTTTTTGACTTAGAGGGCCAAACCGAAGAAGAAAATATTGACGTACCTTTTGTTGGTCAATGTTTTCTTAGTGAAGAAGAGGCTTTGGTTTTCTATCAAAAGTATGTAAAAATAAGCGGGTTTTCGGTTAGAAAAAGAAGGTTCGAGAACAAGAAAGGAGAAAATAAAGGTGAAAGGAAAAGATGTGATTTCTTTTGTCATCGTAAAGGGAAGCCCGGGGATAAATTGGTAGAGTATTCGAAAAACAAAAAAATCGAGTTGCTACAAGATGTGAATGCATGGCTATTATGTGTATAAAATTAAGAAGAACGAATGATATTTTTCCGGAGGAGTGGCAAGTTACTCGATTCGTTGCAAAGCATAATCATGACTTATTGTCTACACACGAGGTTCATTTTCTTTCGTTTTATCGTAGTATTGCAACCGATGACGAGAAGCGTATATTATTGTTAAAAGAAGGTGGCTTGTCTGTTAGATAAATTATGCGTGTCATGGAGCTTGAAAAAAATGTGAGACATGAAGAACTTAATTTTCTCACAAAAGATGTTTATAATTTTTTTATCAAAATATCATAAAGTTCACTCCTAAAACTAACGCAAGAGATATTTTAGAATATTGTAAAAATGATAAAACTGAAAATCATAATTTTCAATATGATTATACAACCGATACCAAAAACAGGTTAGAACATATCTTTTGTGTGACAACCATGATTTAAGCAGGTTAGTCAAACCGTTAGTATTGACTTATGTGCCTGTTGCAATATATGGTGTATGTGATTCTGTGTGTTTATATGAGTTTATGTGGGTTATGTGAGGTATTGGTAATCAATCTATTGAGTGTGATCATCTCAATGAGATTGGAATGGTGGTGAAATTGGTTGAGTTCATTTTGTTCACTTTTGAGTGACAAGGAAATGATTATTGAGATTTGAGCGTTTCCGTGTTAAATGAGCAAGTATTATTACGTATACGTATTTTTGTGTTAGTAATCTAATATAGGTTTAGATTTTAAGTGGTAAGTTAAGAATAATGTAAAAATTCTATTTTAGGAAAGTTAGGTTGAAAATGAAAAGTTAAAAAGTTATTTTTAAAAGTCTAGTGAATTTCGTTTAAGCAAAAAGGTATAGTCAAATTAGTTAAGGTTTTTATAAAAATTTAAAGAAATACAAGTAATTATATAATTAATAAATAAAAGAAAAAAAAAGAAAAAGAAAAGGGCCATTCGGCCGGATAAGGGAAAGAAGAAAAAAAAGAGTTTTAAAAGGAAACAAATCCTAATTAGACTTTATCTATAATTAGTTAGAGGCCTATAAATACAAAATA
>BQNB010108383.1:6027-20798 GCA_026074375.1 Tanacetum coccineum
TAATTACTAGATGTGAAATTTGACTATTTTTCTGGATTTTGCCCTTTAAAATATTCAAACTACAAATCAAAATAATCAAAGATTTTTCTGTCGAAATTGATCATACCTGTTGCCTGCTGTGTCCCCCGCAACCCCGTTTTAACCAAAATTTTGCTTAATAAATAAAATAATAATAATAATAATAAAAATGATTAAAAAAATGATGAAAATATAGAAATGTTAGTAATAAGTAGGCCCGTAGGACTAGGTAGCTTTTGACTTGACCGGGTTTTAAACTCTAGCTTTCCCCTTAGCTTTCGAGACTTAGCGTTTGCTTAACTTTAAAATTTTGCAAAGAACTAAAAATGATCGAGTTAAATATGAGTTTGATGTTAAGCGTGGATTAGATGGATATCTTTAGAGCTCATAAAGGTTAATTCCCACCAGCTTACTAAACGTTATATAATTGTTGAATAAATAAAGTTACTTTAGGTTTTTGCGATTCTTAGTTTTGATCACTTCGTAGAGATTCCTTCTGGTGAAAGTAAGGTACACATCGAGGTTTTGTCAGTGTTGTGGGGAAATAGACTCCTGGACGATGGTCGGCTCGCATACCGATGTTGCAGCCTTTTAAAAGGTTGAGGAACTTGTCGAGGTCGAAATATGTTTGCTGCATCTTGCCGGCTCACAACCGATGCTGCAGCCTTCTAAAGGACCGAGGTTTAATAATGTTGCAATAATGATAATAATAAAGCCAAATTTCGACTCCGGGGTTATCTAAATAAAGCCTCCGTCTCTGGACTCGTAGTTGAGTTGTTTCAGATGAAATAAAAAGGATAACCCCTAAATCATGCGAAATTAGAACCTTAATGTGGACCTTATTCTCACCATATCGTCTCTTTAGGAAAGGATTTCAAACTAATTATGGTCTAAACTGGGTTTACTTTATAAAAATAAGGCATTAATTTATTTGTCACCAATAATAAAAATAAAATCTTTAGAGAATTTAGGAATAAGGGGGCGAAAAGTAGCATGCATATACAATCAGCATTTATGAGTAGTGTTAGCATCTTAACTTATATTTAACAATGATTTTGTTTTTAAGCTTAGTTTGGGGCGGATGAAAAATCAAGGACGATAAATTTATCCTTTTAGTGTTCTGTGATCCTTAAAGTTATGATAATAATAAATGCATAAAAATGGTAAAACGGGGGGGGGGGGGGGGGGGGGGGGTTTCAAATTCTAGTGATTTCTTATTCCCCTTGATGACACTTAGAACTTTTCGAGGTACTTTAGTCTAAGGGGTTGAAATTTTTAGTTTTTCTAGTATGTATTTATTGACATTTGCGTGTCTGAGGACTTGAGGACACACAATAGCAATAGCTTAGTATGGGGGATTTTTGATATGTGTTTAATCACATATCATTTTTCCTTATTAAAATAAGCTTCAAAGACCAAAAATACATGAAAAATGCATTGTATATGTGTATTTTGTGAATTTTGTCTTGCAGGTAACGGATATATCATTAATGGACAAAAACGATGCCAAAACGGACAAAACCGAGCACGAGATTGGAAGAGTGTAAGAAATCGAAGCCGAAGGCATATTCAATTTTTATGAGCCAACCCGTACCCCTTTTATTGGGTCGGGTCAGCCCATTATCACTTGAAGTATAATAACCCTTAGCCTATTAAAAATCCTTATACATGTCCAATCCATTAGCCTTTTATTCCTGGCCGAAGAAAATAAGTCATAGCCCAAATTTACTAAACCCGAGCCTAAGTCAGTGTGATATAACATACGGGTCAAATGTACTATTCACCATCTCCCTCTTTCCCTTATTTTTACACATCAATGATTAACACAGGTTAAACCACTCACCCACACACACGCCCCTTTATTTCTAGAAGCACTTAACAGCTCTGACACCCATTTAAGCCACGCTGGCAATCCCGTGGATTCCTATTGGCTACAGATACGTGGAGAAAGGATCAATGGCTCATATTTGATGATTTGAAGAATGATTTTGATAAAGGGTCAAGATTTGAATATGGGGGAGCATCTCAAAAGTCTAAAATCATCTTTCGCTCACTATAAATAGAGACAGGATCACATAGTGAAGGATATCTAGGGTAGTGTAGTGTAGGAGTAGTGTAATTTAGCTTATTTACTTAATTTTCAGCTTATTTGTCTTTTAAATATTGTAATTTCTCTTTTCAAGTATTGTAACCTCTTTATTATTAATAAAATTCAGTTTACTCTTAAATTATGTTGAATTTGTATGTTCTACTTTTATGCAAATTTTATTTAAAATATGTTTTGAATTTACTTAATAAGCTCATTAAGCTCTTGTCTACTTTAATAGCTAAAGCTAAACTGAATAAGCTTTCACTTTATTCACTCAAAAAGTCAGTTTAAGCTTTTGGAAGATAAGCCAAACCTTGAAGGGCGCAAAGGGACTTTACCAGCTTATCATTGATAAGCTGGAGCTTGTAGATAAGCTCATAGAGTAGTGTTAGTCCTTGTTTAAGCAAAGGACAAAGTACATGTTCTTTTTCTCCATTTTTATCTTAATTTCTGTTCAGCTTATTATACTGCTTAATTTTTTCTTATTATTACTTAATTGTGCTTATTATGTGTAATGGTAGCTTATTATGATTAGTGTTTAGCTTAGAAATAGTTTCATTTGGATTTTGGTAAATTTGCTTAGTTTTAAGTCAATATTGTTTTTTAGTATAGTTTTTTATATAGTGCTTATTTCTAAAAAGTTAATGCTTATTTATCCTTAATTTTGTTAGTTCTTCATCTGTTTTCAAAAATCAGTGCTTAATTTGATCTGTTTCAGCTTTTAAATGGATTTTTAAAAATTAAAGGGGTGTTTAGCATAAGCAGTCTTAACATAAGTTAAGACTGCTTGTGTCATTTTTGGCCATTAAGCTGGTTTTCATAAGACCTAATTTTGCCTAAGTATTAGTTTTAATAAGCTAGGGATTAGTTTTGATAAGATTAGTAGGTTGTTTTATCATATGATCAAGTCTGTTAGTACAGTTAAGTTTTCAATTTGCTTATTATTAGTATGTCTTAAAAGCTCAACTTGAAGTGTGCTTTTTTTGTTCAAAACTAATTTCATTTACCTCATTATATATTTGTTTTAAAACTTAAGTTAGTCTTTTAAATGTTTTGGTTCAAAAACAGTTAGTTTAGTCATAAGTATTCTTAAAAGTCAACTTATGCAGATTGATTATGGGTAGGCTTAAGCTTATCCTTGAGCTATTCTGATTATTATTAGCTTATTATAAGATGTTCTTTATTTGTTTTAAGTATTTTACCTTTTTACTTTGCTTATTGAGTCTTTGTTTAAATTGAAAATCTGTCACTTTATCTATGAAAAAGCCAAAAACAAGAATGTGTCTGCCATTTTCATTAGTCCTTTTTCTTGCTTAATCCTTTAGTCTATTTTCTTAAGTTAGCTTATTTGAGTTCTTTTAGTATTAGTCTTTATCTGTTTTAAGTTGTTAGCTTATGTTAAGAGCTTATGTGTCCTAAAAGTTAGCTTAAAATCTATCATAAACCCTCTTGGAATCTGTCTTAGTCTTCTGTCTTTATGCTTTTAGATGCTTATTAGCTTTTATCATTTGCTAATTTCTAGTTTTTATAGCTTATTAAGTTTAGGGTAGTAACTGTTTTAAGCATATTCATTTTACTTTTGCTTATTAAGTCCAAAATAACTAAACCAGTTTTAGCTATATAGTCTAGTAGTTTGTTAAGCAAACTGTCATCTGTTCATAGCTTTTTTCTAGCTTATTTTTCAAGTTTTGTCAAAATCCCCTTTATTAAAGTTTCTTAGCTTTGCTTATTTTATAGCTTTTTCTAAAAGAAAATGAAAAATAAAAATGTTTTGCAAAAAGGTATGTCATAGGACTCGAACCTATGACCTCCTATTCACAACACCAACACCTTACCAACGCGCCTTTGGGTCTTTTTCATAAGACCTTCACACCATTTATTCTTTATTCACATTTTCAGTTTTATCTTATTTGCTTATTTGATTTTTCCTGGCTTATTGGCTTTAGCTTATTATTTCGTTTTTCTTTGTAAATCTTAGGAATAGTATCTAGTACTTTTAGGAATTTTCTCAAAAATTTAAGATTAAGTTTAGTATTTTTAATTTTATTTTTAGTATTATTTAGCTTTAAAAATAGTTTTAATTAGATTAAAAAGTAAAAAAAATAATTTCTGAGTTTTAAAAAATATTTTAATACATTTTAGTTTAGAAATTTGCATTTTGAGTTTTTAGAATTTTAGTTTGTCATTTTTAGTTAATTAGTTGATTTAATTTAGTTATTAGTTTGTTTTAATTTGCTTTAATTGTTTTTTTAAATGTCGTTAAAAAATTTTAATTTGCCTTTATTTTTAGTTTAGCTTACCTTTATGTGCTTTCCCTTTGCGTTTTTAGATTTAGAAACCAAAACCAAATATTTAATGATAATCAAGCTCGATTCGCGACATAAACGTGAATTTCCATTCACCTCTCACCGAGGAGAACGATACCCGTGTTGATTACTTATTATTCTTTCCTAAGAATAATTTGTATGATACTTTGCTTATGTATATATATATATATATATATATATATATATATATATATATATATATATATATTATAATTGAGGGGTTTTTGTGGAAAATCAGCGTCTAGGATTTTGTGACGGCGTCAGAATGTAGCCGCCTTAAAGTTATCTAGAACCATCGACGTGGCGACGGCGTCATGGCTTCAAAGCGACGCCATCGCGTCGTTTTTCCTATATATACAAAATCGATTTTAGGGTTTTTAGGGTGTAACTTTGTATAACTTTTGGGAGACGAACCTTAATCATTATAGCAGTTTTTAGGCCATCTTTAAGGCCTCAAAACCCTATTGTAACTGACCTTAATCCATGTTTTAATCAAATAAGATTGTTTATCTTTAATCATTCAATGTGTGTATGTGTTGTTTGATTGATTTATGTTCTTGCTTTCTTTATAACATGCTAGGCTAAATCCTCCTTTGTATTTACTTATGATTGTATGAAACTTAGATTGTAGATCCTTTTAATGTTGCTTCTTGTGATGGATGTGCGCGTTAGGCTTTAGAAAACTAGTCATAAGATATTAAATTGGCATAGACGTCTAGGGAAACGCGAGTGTATAGAAAGGATACCATCGGTAATAGTACTCATACTACCTTACCCCTAATATGGTTTATCCCTCTTAAGATATTTTAATTGCATTTAATATACTCTTAGGAGCCTTGTAATAGTCTTCATACTACCTTACTTGTGCGTTGCCTTAACGGAATATTAAATAGACGGCGGGTTCGTGTAATTCGTTCATGACTTAGGAAATACTTACACAAATCATCATAAGTGTGACAAAGCAACATGATTAGGAGAAGCAATCTAAGGAGTAGCACATGATTAAGTAAATACATCTTTTTATCATAAAGTTATCACCAGTAGATTAGATTATACTTAGTTTTAATTAGTTAAACAAACCAACTTCTTAAACCATGATATTTACTTGCTTTCCTAAAAATATAATTAAAAAAGAATCTTGTCTCAACCCTGTAGACCTCTGTTAGATCGTGATCGAGCCTTCCCAACCTATTCCCCTAAAGAATGATAACAGTCCCCGAGTCTTGCCTATACTACACTACAACGATTAGGTACACTGCATAGGGAGTTGTAAAACTTCTTGTTGAAGTTTTTACGACCACAAATTAAGTTTTTGGCACCGCTGCCGAGGAATAGTTACGTTTTGACCATTGTTTAACTTAGGTCTACTCGCTTGAATTCTTTCAAGTGAGATTTTATTTTCGTTATATTAGCTTTCTTGTAGTCTATCTTTTCTTTGTGCTATCCGTTTTGTAAATCTGTCATTATGACACGTAGCACCGTTAGGAAGTTGACAAAACCCCTTGACAAACCCGAAAGAGAATTCCGAAGGCTTAGGAGAGCCGCCTGGCGCCTGTATCAAAACGAGTCATTAGCCATAGCCAGAAGAAACCTCTTTGATGATGAGGCATCTTCTTCAAAAAAACACCCAAACCAAACCAGCAACCCCTCTTAAAACCTTACGAGAACATTCTCTCCCCAACTCTTCTGGTTTTCAAAACCTAATCGTCCTCCCTGTTGAACAAACAGGGAGAATCATAGACTCACACGACATCTTACTAATTCAAGGAACATACATGTTCCAAGGATTAAGAAGCGAGGACCCCCTTCATCAAATCAAGAACTACTTAAGTATCGTTGATAACATACAAGCCGCCGGAGCCACAAGAGATACATCTAGGCTACGTTTCTTTCACTTCCCTCAAGGGAAAGACAACAGAATGGCTTGACAAAACGCCCTCACCCAAATCACGACATGGGATTAGCTCGTATCGCGATTTCTTGATTATTTCTTTCTAGCAGGACGCACCTCGTCCCTTAGAGACAGGATCCTCCGATTCAAACAAGGGACCGACGAATCCATCAAAATCGCATGGATCCGTTTCCAGAACTTGATTCAGCAAGTCCCCCATCATGGAATATAAAAATGGCTCCTGGTACAGATCTTTTACGATAACATATCTCAGGACGACCACATAAAACTCGATCAATTCGCTCACTTCCGTTTTAGCTCTCTAACTGAAGAGGAAGGTTAGAACCGAATAGAAGAATACGTCCAATACCAAGACGATTAGTAGGATGACCCACTGCCGCCCGTGAGCGTTTCTTTGATTTTAGGAATAATACAACCCACTTTCAAAGGACGCCTAAAAATGGCTTGTAAACGAATCTCTTACCTTGAAACACCTTCCCGCAAGGTAGGGTTGAAAAACCCTACCTTATCTGCGACTAATGCGGAGAATCCTACGAGGCCGAGGAATGCAGTCAGAACAACCCAGCCGAGAAGGTATGTTTGTCTGGGGGAGACATCTACGATGATCCTTCCCTTTTAAGGTTCTATCAGAACGACGATATCCCGCCATAGGGAAACAACAAACTTAAAGAAAAAGGATAGGATGGTCTTGAATGGATAGTTAGAAGTAAGTTTGAAGATGAACTTGCCAACTTCATGCTCAAAACAATTCCACGCGAAAGGGATATGAGAGATGCATGACCAACACCGTAAGGAAATGCACGAACAATTCTCTCAAATCCTCCTCACAATCGGTAAAAGCAAAATTCTTGAACTAAAGGCACTGACTTTTGCCATAACAACTAGATCTAGAGTTAGCATTCAAGACCCCCCCTTTCCCAGCTCTATCGTAATCGACACCTACCGACCTCGCTCAAGGGGCGACTGAAAAAGAAGGACCCAAGGGTGCAGAATCAAGCATTATACAGGATGAAGAAGCCCCTTAATCATCCATTCTCTATCAACCCTCCAGGTCATCAAATCTGCCTTTCCCCTCCCGAGTAAAGAAGTAGAGAAAGGATGACGAAGATGAGCACCTTCTCTCCATCTTGAAGCAGATTCATATCAATCTAGCGTTCCTAGAAGCCATGATCCACATGCCAAAGGGAGCCAAGGTTTTAAAAGACCTTCTTTCACATAAGGAAAAACTCGAGAAAGCTGCCTATTCAGTCAGGCTTAGTGAGAAATTCTCTGCTATCATCTAAAGAAGCTTACCCCGAAAAAAAGGAGACCCAGGGATTTTCACACTACCATGTCTTATCGGTCCCTTGGCAGTAAAGAATGCCCTAGCTAATTTAAGAGCAAGTATCAATCTTATGTCGCACTCTCTCTTCCGACGATTGGGCATTTCTAAGCTAAAACCAACTCGAATGAGTATTCAACTAGTCGACATATCCATTAAATATCCCATTAGGGTATGTGAGAATCTTCTAGTCAAGATAAACAAATTCATCTTCCCGATTGATTTTGTAGTCCTAGAGATAGACGAGGACGAATTAGTACCAATCATCTTGGGACGGCCCTTCCTCGCTACCGCTCGAGCTGTAATTGATGTTCACAAATAAAGGCTAAGTCTGGGAGTCAGAAATGAAACTATCACCTTCAACAGTGGAAAATCTACGAAATCTAAATATTCTCATGATGACTATCTATACTGTGCCGATCATATGGAAAAGCTCATCCAAGAACAGTGGGTAGACACCGTCGACCACGATGGAGAATGGATATAAGCTGAAGAAGGAAGAGACTCAAATGAGGTACGGGCAGTTTCTTTCTACCCTAATGCGAAACTAGTCGAGCCACTCGAATGGAAAGCCCCTGAAAATTGATTAAAACCCTTAAGTGTCGAACCACCTAAAGTGGAGCTGAAAGCGCTACCCAAACACCTTGAATATGCCTTCCTGTAAGAGGACAACCAACTCCCAGTAGTTATCTCTTCCGCACTATCCGCCACTGAGAAGGCCAGACTTCTTGAGGTTCGCTTAGAGTATAGCAGACATAAAAGGGATTGACTCTTCAAATTTCACTCACAAAATTCTCATAGAAAATGAGTTCAAGCCAAATGTCCAGCCCCAAATTAATGGGTGAACCCAAACATTAAGGAGGTAGTGAAGAAGGGAGTCATAAAACTCCTTGATGCCGAATTAATATACCCGATTTCTGATAGTCCCTGGGTTAGTCCCGTTCAGGTCGTTCCAAAGAAAGGGGGATAGCCGTAGTCAAGAACGAGAAAAACAAGATGATTCCTTAACGAACGGTCACCGGATGGTGCGTGTGCATCGACTACCGTAAACTAAACAATGCGACCCGAAAAGATCACTTTCCCCTTCCATTCATTGACCAGATGCTCAAACGGTTAGCCGGGCATGAGTACTACTGTTTTCTGCATGGGTTCTTAGGGTATTTCCATATCCTCATTACCCCTGAAGACCAAGAAAAGACTATGTTCACTTACCCATATGACACCTTCGCATATAAACGAAGGCCATTCGGACTATGCGACGCTTTGGCAACTTTTCAACGCTGCATGACGGCCATATTCCATGAACTAATCGAGGATAGCATGGAAGTATTCATGGACGACTTCTCCATCTTCAGTAGCTCCTTTGACCACTGCCTCAAAAACTTAGAAAGGATGCTAAAAAGGTGTGAGGAGACCAACCTTGTGTTAAACTGGGAGAAGTGTCACTTTATGGTAAAGGAAGGAATCGTCTTCGGCCATAAGGTCTCTGGGTAGGGAATCAAGGTCGATAAAGCAAAATTCGAGGCGATCTCCAAATTACCATATCCCACAAACGTGAAAGCCATCCAAAGCTTTTTGGGACATGCCAGCTTCTACAGAAGATTCATAAAAGATTTCTGATGTGTTATAGTATAGGGTTGTTTTTTATATGATTCAAGTTTCAAATTTATATTTTGCCGACTCAACCAAAAATAACACTTTAACGGGTAGTGTACCCGATCGGTAGTAGTTTCGTGGTAAGTAGGGTGTCGATCACTGAGAGCGAGGTTAAATCTATCAATTTAATTAATATATTGGTTATCTAATCTATGTTAATTCTATTCTAATCTTATGTTAAACCTATGTCAGTCTAAATCCTAATTCTAATGGGAAAAAGGGGGTTTTCAGCCTAAGAGACTGGTACGGTTTGTTTGGTGACTACAATCAATTCAAGACACTGTTACCCACGCAAGCTAATAGACAAAAGATAAAAGAGAGGTCGAACCTTATATAAGAAAACTGTATTAACCATTATTAATCCTATTAGAACGTTGGTTTGTTTATTAAGTGCAATGATTTCTTCTCTCGAGGTGGCATATCATTCTTAAGACTTAGGCGTTACATCATCCTAAGACCTAGACACATTAATTCTGTCACAATTAAAGCATCCGCATAAAGCATCCTTATTTGCTGATTATAATCTATCTTAGGGATTAAAGCAATGGTGATCTTGTTAAACCCTAGCTCATAGAGACTTTACCCACTTACCGCTTAATGGCAATCTATACACTAGTAGTCCACTTGTCCAACTATCCAATGGAATCAGAACGTTACTTGTTGAATTATCTAGGTCACCTGCTAGTCAACACGATCAATAAACCATCGGCAATATCCAATTAACTAGTTAAGCCCGAAGCGTATCCTAGACACAGACTTAGAAGGACAATATTTATGTAACTATTATTCTAGATGTATGAATTACTATATGGAGAGCTATCCCAGACTCTAGATCTACTTGGTCCGTGGTCCATTCTGCTAGATCCAGTTGAATGATAGGTGGCATACAATAAGCGCGGTAAACATGTATAAATTGATAAACATAAACAAGGCCTTAACAACTGTTAAAATCAAGAAATTGAATATAACAAATACCACAAAAATTCTGTCTTCATTAATAATGGCTAATACCCATAGGTTATTGAGCCTTCCAAAAGTCATAATAAATACATGAAGTAATAATTTAGCCAAAAGGTAAACTAACAGACGTTAACGAATGATACCAAAAACTAAACGATTACTAAAGTATATGGAATTACACGATGTCTCCTATGGAATTGAATACGTTGCTTGACCTCTTCTGCTCTTTTTCTCCTCTGAAAATTGACTTTTGTGGTTTAGGTATCGAGAATATGATTTAGCACACATAAAACTCATTTTTGAGTTTTTTATTTATAGGGTCTGGAAGTCGGTTCAATACGGCGTATCCAATGGGTTGGATACGGCGTATTGGGGATTTCTTTGAGTAGGTACCACGTTTGATATCTTCCAGAATATTATATTGATTCCATATCTTGAATACGACGTATTGACCTTCTTGGGTACAGCGTATTGAGCTTATTGAGTGGTCTTTGGTGAGTGCAGGCACAGATACGCCGTATCTTTTTTATGGATACGGCATATTGGTCTTCAGAATAGTAATATTTAAAATATCTCCATTTAAGCTTCAGAATGCACGCCTTTTGCTATGTTTCACCAATTACTCCATAATTACTGCAATTCTCAAACATAAACGATTAAGTAACAATTCTTTGCAATAACTAGACAAAATGGGTTAATATCGTGGGACAAATGATGCTATAAAATAGACGTTATTTGATGTCATCAAATATCCCCCCCCACTTGAATCCTACTTGTCCTAAAGTAGCCTTTAGAAGTTTATAAAAAATGTATCTATAAGGATATTTTCCGTTAAAGCACTTATTCGATCTATTACAAGTACACAACCAAACACCTCACGAAATAGGAAGATGAAAACACTCAAATCACTCAACTAATCTATGTGGTAACATGTAACTAATTAGCTCAATTGCTCAGTCATGATGAGTATTCTATCATAAGCTTGGCAAAGATACACATCTCCACTACTAAAGCCAAAGAGTAACAAGTTTATAAAGGTAAATATAGGTTTTTGTATGGAAAGGCGTACGGTTGATTACTCTAACTAATATTTCATCGATACCAATGTTCCAAGAGGGCGACAAAGACCACACATACACACCCGAATCTCTAGGATAGACACATGTGACTGCTCATTCCTTCCTCAAAAAAGCTAAAGATTAGGACTAGTAGAGTAATTTATGGTAGGAACCTTCTAACTTTCACCAAAAGTCATAAACCAATGAGGCAGCTGAGACATGCATACATACCCAAATCCATGGGATAGATACACACGCTCGATCGCATCCACGTTCGAGTAAAACCAGCGGCTAATCATCAGGTGAGGAGGAAGTAAATTATTGTTAAATAAAAATCAAGAAACAAATAGATTAAGACTTAAGATACAAGTTGCTAGACACTTATTTCCACGACCGTTATTATGATAAAGACACTACTATTTACAACGTCTTGATCATAGATCAAAAATAACAACCCAAGTTGGCGTTCCCATAACGATCAACTTCCCAATCATCCCAAAACTTTACATACTCTACAAGGTGAGTGGCGATATCTTCCACTTTATACAATACTCTACATCGTTGATTTTTTGTCGACGTATCAACGAATAATCAATCCTTCGTATAATTCCTTCGATAATGCTCTTTTGCGAAATGATTATCTTCAAACTTTCTTTCTCCCTTTTTTGCAATTTTTCACATTTTTTCGATTTTTTTTCAAAACCATACTTTAAATCTCGGTGTAGTTTCACCATCTTCACGATCATAATAATTTCGGATAATTCCTTTGGTAATTTCTTCGTTCTTCAGATTCACCATAAATTATGACGGTAGTAAAATCACATGAGCTTTGACTACTAAATACATTCCCATTTGCAATGTGCAAATTTCCAACCGCACCAAAAATAGAAAATGACACAAGACTCAGGAAATACAAACTTTACACTTTGAGCAACTAACAACTATAAATTAAACTTAATCTAACAGGGTAGGTTAAGGTGTAAGGGTGTAACGAAACAAATAATTGGTGTAAATTCCTAAAGGATTGGCTCTACGGGTTGTTCTAGTGGATCTTCACTCTAAAAATAAGAGTGGAGGGGTTTAACGGGAGGTTAACTAACCGGTGTAGTTAGTTAATAAACAACATGTATAGGCGATTTGGTTGAAATTCTAAGATTTACCAATTTAAACAAGTTACTCCAATTAAATCCATAATACTCATTATTGTGGTCTTGAATAGATATACCAAGCCAAGTTTTAAAGTCTACAACATCACCGGCACACTCATATTTTATGGAATTTTAGGTAAACATTTAGAAATGGAAAGGTTAAATCCTCACAATATTTATCAAGGGTTATTGTGTGCGGTGTTAGCCGTGTTTTTAGTAAAGTAATGGTCATTTTCAATCCCGAGCCTTGTATAAGTATAGCATAACTTATGGGAATTTATTTAAGCTAATTGGACCTGGTTATTGGGCTTAAGTCCATTTGTAATCGATCTGTCCCAAAGAAAATCCCACAAGGCTTGTCCACTCTTGTAACTATTTAAAGCCCTCTCCAAGTGTGGATAGGGTGTTGCTTTTCATTTCTTTTCTTAACAAGTAACTAATTTTTCTTCTCTTTATTTCTCTCTCTAGTTCTTTATCTCTCTAAAATCTTTTTCTTATTTTTGTGTTCATGGTGATGAAATGATATCATCTAACATGTGGTATCAAGAGCCAAGGTTGGGTTTAGTGGTTTCGTTGTGGTGATATTGAGCTTTCTTATTTTTGTGGTTCGTGTGTTTTCTTGCAAAAAAATCATCCTTTTTCTTAGTTTTTCTTTGTGTTCGAAGCTATTGTATACACTAAAGGGTCATTTACTTTGGTAAATCTGATCTCGTATCTTTATGATATAGGTGTACAAGCTTAGAATCAAGAAAAACATCATCTTTGTTCATCTTTTATGTTCGAAAAGCTTTAGTAAGTACAAATCTTGATTTTAAATTTTTTGGCTTAAAAACCTTAAAGTTTACATTTTTATTATTCCTATAGGTTTAGTAATACTAGTTGTATAAGAAAATTTGGAAAAAAACAATCAAAAAGGTGTCTTTTTATGTTTTAAAGATTTTGAGTTTCGTCCTAGTGTTACACGAATTCGCAGTTTCTAGTGTTACCCGAATTCGTAGTTTGTAGTGTTACCCGAATTCGCCGTTTCTAGTGTTACCCGAATTCATAGTTTGTAGTGTTACCCGAATTCGCCGTTTCTAGTGTTACCCGAATTCACAGTTTGTAGTGTTACCCGAATTCGCAGTTTCTAGTGTTACCCGAATTCGCATTTTGTAGTGTTACCTGAATTCGCTGTTTGTAGTGTTACCCGAATTCGCAGTTTGTAGTGTTACCCGAATTCGCAGTTTGTAGTGTTACCTAAATTCGCAGTTTGTAGTGTTACCCGAATTCGCAGTTTGTGTTGTATCCGAATTCGCAGTTTGACATAATTGGCAGTTTGACCGAATTGGCAGTTTGACCGAATTAGCAGTATTGACCGAATTGGCAGTTTTCTGTTACAAACAAATCAACAACAATTCATCATTGTTTCACGGTTTCTTATTGATTTTGTAAAATCCTGTAAAAGATTTAATTTTTTTCTCGGTTTAAATCTAAGATTTATAAACTCCCGTGAACGACAATTGGTTTCAATCCACAATAACAATCACTTTACCCATTTAAGATCCTTGAATATCATTTCGCATCACTTTTGCAATGTCGACTCAACAAGACATTTATGCAGCCGGTTCCAAAAACCGCCCTCCTATGCTTAACAAAGAGAACTATGTACCATGGTTGTTGGGAATTATATTTGAGTTGATAAGACAAAACAAGAATGAAACAAGAATGACTTAAAGGAAAAGGACCTAAATCGACAATAAGAGATTCTTCAAGCTGGTGGAGTATATTCTACAAAAGATAGAAGATATCAGAAGATACTAAAAGATATGCTCAAGAAGAATAAAGATAAAGATTAAAAGATTTAGTTTCCTTATTGTATTTATTATCTTTCTTTGTAAGTCATGATCTCTCCCTATATAAAGAGATCATAGACATAGGTTTACAATATCCAGAAAAGTGTGTGTACACAAAGTGTTAGACATGTAAACGTCTAGTAGAGTGTTGGTGTAGCCTCAAGGTAATTAAGGTTTTCCTTGATCCCTGTTACAGTTCATTGATGTAACCGTATTATTCTGATCAAATAATATTAGGGTTGTGGTGAATGTTTGGTAAAACCTTGTTGAATATCTTTGTTCTTATTCCGCTTTGTTTTATAACTTATGAACATTGATATTATCCTAGATAAAGGTCTAAACAACCTGAGCTTACAACGATCTTTAGGTTTTCACAATTGGTATCAGAGCCTCGTGGCTCTTGATCTAGGATCTACAAGGTTTTTGAAGAAACCCATAAACCTTAATTTT